>APFE030746588.1:194480-215077 GCA_000404065.3 Pinus taeda
AGATTACTTTTATCTGTTGCTGCTGCTTTTGATTTTGAGATAGAACAGATGGATGTGAAGACAACATTTCTTCACGGGGATTTGGAAGAGGAAATCTACATGAAGCAACTTGAAAGCTTTGCGGTGAAGGGTAAGAAAGAATTAGTATGCAAGTTAAAGAAGTCTCTGTATGGGTTAAAACAGTCACCAAGGATGTGGTATCAGAAATTTGATACATTTATACGGGGACTTGGCTTCACCAGAAGCAAAGTAGATCATTGCGTGTATTTTAAATTAATTGGTGACCGTGTTATTTATCTGGTCTTGTATGTGGATGATATGTTGCTGGTTGGAAATGACAAAGAAATTATCCAGGATTTGAAGAACCAATTGTCCTACAAATTCGACATGAAAGATGTTGGTGCTAAAAACTATATTTTGGGCATGGAAATTAAAAGAGGTCGAGCAAAGAGGAAGCTTTGGTTAAACCAGAGGAAGTATGTCAACACAATACTGTAGAGGTTTAATATGCAGGATAGTGAACTGGTGAAGGTTCCTATTCCTGTAGGTGTGAAGTTATTTGCTGAACAGTGTCCCAAGACACAAGAAGAGGATGAGGACATGTCCCGTGTTCCATATGCAAGGGCAGTCAGTAGCCTGATGTATGCAATGGTTTGTACTAGACTAGACATTGCACGTGCAGTGGGAGTATTGAGGAGGTTTATGTCAAAACCAGGGAAGGAGCACTGGATAATAGTGAAGCGAGTTTTTAGGTATTTGCATGGCACTAGTGATTATGGTTTGTGCTACCAAGGAAGACCAGGATTGGACAGAGTGTTGAATATTTGTGGCTCTGTTGATGCAGACTGGGCTGGAGATATGGATCAGAGAAGATCTACATGTGGGTATGTGTTTAACCTATTTGGAGGTGCAGTTAGTTGGATGAGTAAGAAACAATCTGTAGTGGCACTATCAACTACAGAAGTAGAATACATGGAAACCACTCATGCAAGCAAGGAAGCAGTTTGGTTGCAAATATTGTGTTCAAGTATGGGGTTAGTACAGGGAGCTATAAGGATAGATTGTGACAGCCAAAGTGTTCTTAGCAAAAAACCCAACATATCATTCAAAGACATAGCACATTGATGTTCAGTATCGCTTTGTGAGGGTTATGATAGAAGACAAAAAGGTGTTGCTAGTAAAGGTGGACACTTTGAAGAATACTGCAGATCCATTGACAAAATTTGTGAGCTCTGAGAAGTTCTCTTAGTGTAGAGAAACAATGGGTGTTGCAGGGCTGGATAAATTACTAAGCTCTCTTCTAGCACCCTATGGAAAGAAAACAACAAGTGGGAGAATGTTGGGTTGTGTTATATTCTTTCCACAACTAGCCCATGTAGTTAATCGGGCGGTTACAGGGGGGGCAGATTCCCCTCCCCTTCGTTGCGCGGATTGCGTAGCGGGGGGAGTCACAGTGGAAAATTTTGGTTTTGGACCCTATGTTAGGTTGGACGGACCTACCTATGTTTTTGTGCATGATTTTCGCACATGGTTTTGGACGCGATGATTTTCAGCCCATGGTTTTGGACGCGATGGTTTTCGATCCATGGTTTTGGACGCAATGGTTTTCGGTCCATGGTATTGTATGCTTCGGCATGTATAAATATGTATTGTAACATTAAAAGAAATATAATGAAAATCAAGCTAGTAGTCCCAGTTTTGGGATCCAAGGGAAAATCCTTGTGTATATGTGTTTTATGTGTTATGCTCTCGCATTGTTTATTTTATGTGTTTTAGAATTTGTATGCAGGTAATTTCTGTACAAGGTTAAAACCTACAACCTCTTAATTTCCCCTAAGGCATTTTCATCATGCTAGCTTACAAAGGAGGGGGTGATTTCTCTAACATTATTATATCCATGTCCACATCATATCATGTTGAGGTAGAGTTAGGGAGCTTTGTTGATGCCCTAGGCCTACATCATTATGCATCATTTTTTGGGACACACATTAGGAGGTTTGTCTTGTTGCAGATATGTCCTCTACTTGTAGAAATTAGGTTGTAGATTTGCAATTTGATCCAGGTGGATATTGGTGGCCACCTGCCAAGTCCACTTGGACCCCGACCATTGTTTCTCTCAACATTTTTAGTTTCCTTAATTGTAGCACAACTTACTATTTCTAGCAGTTTTTTCGGGTCCTGAACTTTCAGAGCCGTTTTGAGGCCCTAAACGACGTTTTTTGGGAAATCTGGGGGCAACATGGGTCTATAGATTGATGTTGCCCTTCCCAAAGTGGTAGTGCTCGGATAGATCTTTCTAACGAGCTATTGTACATGTCAAACAGAGATCGTATGCCAAAGTTATGACCCCAGGAAGTTGATGTACCAATTTACCCAAACGGGGCCCACAATTTGGCGTTTCATCTTCTAGGGTTAGGTTTTGGAATGTTAAGGGTTTTCCATTATTTCTCAACAATAAATAGGCCTTCGAGCCTCATTGTAACGCAGTTTAGAGGCATATAGCCACCACACATCTCTTCTCAGAGATAAGCTACCATCGCCCTAACTGGTTTATTTCCATTACTGTTTGTAAGCATATTTCAATATTTTACATTAATGAAATGAAGTATTATTTCCACTACATATATGTGTTTATGGTTATCTTTTTAATTTGTTGCATCCCTGTTTAAGTTCGGATCAGTGGTATCAAAGCGGTCTGCTTTTTCTCTATTTTTCTTTGCATGTCCCCAACAAGATCGAGATATAAGGAGTTAGGGCTTGAATTGGTCGAACCTTTGCAAGACTAGCCTCACAAATCCCGACGGCCTCCCATGGTAGATGAGAAGAAAGACGAGGGGGCAGGAGATCCTATCAAAATCTTGCTTGAAGAAGCCCTTGAGTGACAACAGAACGCGATGATGGACAACTTTGCCCCAATCCTTTAGCGGCTACCCAGAAGCGACGCATCGGCTTCTAGCAGCTACTCTGGAAATGCCACGCCCTTTAAGGTACAAGTTAATTTTGAAATCCCCATATTCGAGGGTTAGATAGACACATATGTCGTAGATAAATGGTTAAATATGCTAGATGATTATTTTTCTGTTCATGAATTTTCAAGTTGGGAAAAGATAATTTTCGCTCTTCTCAAAGCAACCCCCCACGTCAAGGACTAGTGGGAAACCTACTGTGAGCAGAAGGATGAAAATACCAGTTCACTATTTTCAGCCGCACCCACCTGGAATTCATTCCGTGATGCCATTAAGGAGTAGTACTACCCTGTTGGAAGCTATGAGGATGAATACATAAAGTGGACCACGCTGCGGTAGGGAAGGGACCAAGATGTGCCGGAGTTCACCAATCTTTTCCATACCCTTCGCACAAAGTTGGGTATCAAGGATTCGGAATAGCATTTGATGCTCAAATACCATGACTGCCTGCACAAGTACATCTAGGAAGAAACAGAATTCCTAAACATCTCCTCGCTCGGCACAACATACCAATATGCCGTCAAGGTTGAGCAAAAGTTTAAACAAAAGAAGCGAGACTTTAGATCTGCGAATCTGAAGCAAGGGAAAGGTGCCCCTAAACCATAGAACAAAGGACAAAGCCAAGGTGGGGTAGCCCAAGGCAACCCGCCAAAGCTGCAAGCAAAGAACAACGCTACGAAGTCGAAAAAGGACACGTGAAAATGGTGTGAGTTCCATAAGAGCTCCACTCACAACACAAGTGAGTGTCGGGCCAAGCAATCACTAGTGGCTGAGCTAAAGGTTTCAAAATTAGATGCATGTTCTGACTCTGAGTCAGAACCCGACAAGGGGAATGACAAAGGGAAGAAGATCATTGATGCGGATCCCAACGCCACTGTTGCTACTGCCAAGATCTAGAAAAATAAACCTGAAGATCTAGAGGAGGAGGAGCGTCTCTTCCACTCCCAAATGTGGGTAAAGGGCTCCCCGCTACAATTCACTGTCGATAGCGGGAACCAAAAGAACATCATTTCGGCAGAGGTCGTGAAGTGGTTGGGTTTACCGACCACAGCATAACCACAACCATACACCATCAGGTGGCTTCACCAAGGACAAGATCTTCGCGTGAGCCAGAAGTGTCACCTTCCATACAACATCAAGCCCTTCACGGATGAGGTATTGTGTGACATTGCTCCCCTTGAAATTTGTGATGTACTATTAGGACAACCATACTTGTGGAAGTGACATGCTGTGTATGAATCAAGGTCTCGTGCTGTTATTATTACATTGGGAAATAAGTTGTACAGGATACCAGAGGTAGCACCGCCTACTGCCATCTCTTTGATCACTGCAAAACAATGCAGTAAGCTCATTTCCAAAACTGAGAAATTTGTTTTCCTGATGATACGCCCTCAAGGAAAGAAGAAGATGGTGGACACAGCCTCCAGACAGGGCCCCTCCGCATGACAACTACAAATGGACAAGGTCGTGGAGGAGTACGAGGACATCTTCACCTCCCCCGTAGGGGTTCCTCTGCATTGTCAGGTCAAGCAATCCATCGATCTAACCCCAGGTGCATCGCTACCTAATGGACCAATTTATCGGCGCTTTATTCTGGAGAACGATGAAATCAAGAGGCAGATTCAGGAGCTGTTGCAGAAAGGTCACATCTGTCCGAGTTCATTGCCTTGTGGGAGCCCGATCGTGTTGGTACAGAAGAAGGATGGGACTTGGAGACTCTGTATTGACTATTGAGCATTGAACAAGATCACTGTTCGTAATAGGTACCTGATCCCGCGGATTGATGACCTCCTGGACCAACTAAAGGGGGAAAAATATTTCATCAAGATTGATTTGAAGTCAGGATATCACCAAGTACCAATCGAACCCTCTGATGTGTGGAAGACTGCCTTCAAAGCCATGGAGGGCCTTTTCGAATGGTTGGTTATGCCTTTCGAATTGACGAATGCTCCTACAACCTTAATGAGGCTAATGAATGACATCTTGCGGCCATTCACCAACTCATTTGTAGTGGTATACTTGGATGACATTCTGATCTTCAGCCAGAGTTGAGAAGAGCACCTCCACCACATCCGACAGGTTCTCCAAACACTGCGACAACACAAGCGATGTGCCAATTTCGATAAATGCACTTTTGGCATGACCCAGGTTCAGTATCCAGGATAAATTATTGATGAACAGGGGGTGCATGTGGATCTAGCCAAGATCTAAGTCATTCAGGATTGGCCATCTCCAACCACTCTGATAGAGCTCCACAGCTTTCTAGGTCTTGCCAACTTCTACCACAGGTTCGTGTTGGGGTTTTCTCATATCACTTGGCCCTTGAGTCAAGTGATCAAGGGAGGAGCAAAAGAAAAATTCTTTTGGTTTGAATCTCAATAGAAGGCATTCATAGAGTTGGGGGATTCCTTACTCAACACGGGCATCCAGTGGCATACCATAGTGAAACACTTTCAGACACAGTCCGAAAGTATCCCACTTATGATAAAGAGATGTATTCCATTGTGCAGGCCTGCCGACAATGGAAGCATTACATTTTGGGGAAGGAAACTGTCATCCACACAGACCACCGACCCCTGCAGTTCATACAGACCCAAGGGAAATTGCAGAATGATCGCCACCAGAAGTGGTCTACATACCTGCAACAGTTCCATTTGAATATCAAGTATAAGAAGGGTAGCACCAATAATGTTGCAGATTGCCTCAGTCAACCACCGATCATGGCATTAACCACCGTGCTCAACTCTGGTGGGAACAAGACTTCCGATTGATCACTTCTCTATAAGAGCGATCCAGAATTCGACCACACATACCAAACACTCTTGGAGGGTCAGCATGTTCCAAATTTTCACCTCCAGGATGCCCTGTTATACCACCTGGGTCACCTTTGTGTTCCTTCAAGCGAGCATGCCAAGATGATTTGGGAAGCACACTACAGTCGGGTTGCTGGGCATTTCAAGGTCGATAAAATGGTGGCAGTACTGCAAAAGTATCTCTATTGGCTGAATCTTCGACAAGATGTCAAGAAGTACATCAAATCATGTACTGCCTGTGTCATTGCCAAACCGACCATCAAGAAGCAACGCCTCTATGCCCCGTTGCCTACCCCTACTCGACCTTGGGTATCCATCTCCATGGATTACATGTCAAGCCTTCCTTCCACTAAGCATGGAAATGACTATGTTTTTGTGGTCGTCGATAGGTTCTCGAAGATGGCCATTATGGCAGCCTACAAGAAGAATATCACATCAGAGGCCACTGCTAAACTCTTCTTTGAACGAGTGTGGGTGCACTTTGGGATCCCACAGTCTATCATCTCAGATCGGGATAGTTGGTTCCTTAGTACATTTGGTCTAGTCTCTGGTCAATGTTGGACACCAAACTCACTAAGTCCACAACCTTCCATCCTCAAACTAATGGCCAGATAGAGGTTGTCAATTGGATGATTGTACACATTCTGCGCATGTACAACTCAAAGCATCCACGCACATGGGACGAGAGCCTCCCCTCTGTTCAGCACAGCTACAACCGAGCTCTTCACAGCTCGACTGGCCACAACCCTTTTCAAGTGGGTTTGGGATTCCAGCCATTATGCCCCATTGATGTGGCCATGCCACTTGCAGCTACTCACACAGATTTGGCTCATGTCCAGTCCAAAATAGACAAGGCAACCAGCTTCATTGAGCACATCCAACATATTCGCCAGTAGGTCCATGAAATTCTGGAGAAATCAAATGCCAAGTACAAGCAGTGACATGATCAACATCGGGTGTCACACAAGTTTCAGGTGGGCAACAAAGTCTAGTTGCATTTGCAAATGGAACGCCTTACTGGAGCCTATCGGAAACTGAGACCAATCTGCTACGGTCCTTACACCATTACTAAGGCTGTGGGAGACAATGGATTTGAGCTCAGCATTCCTCCATTCCTTGGCCTGCACCCAGTGTTCAATGTCAACCGCCTTTGGCCATACTTTCCACCATTGCTAGACACATCCGACATTGTAGAACAGTTCACACCCACAGAATTAAATCCATATTGCATGGAACAAGATGCAACTGATCGGATCATGGACACACAGATCAAGAACACTCGCCAAAGCAGGCCAACTCCTTCACCAGGGCAAGTGGCTCACCAGGGACCAAGTTCAACAAAAGTTTCCTCATCTCATGGAGGAACTCAACATAATGGGGACCATTGCTTCCTAAGGGGGGAGGATTTATCTAGGTGGATATTGGTGGCCACCTACCAAGTCCACCTGGACCCCCACCATTATTTCTCTCAGCATTTTCAGTTTCCTTAATTGTAGCACATCTTACTATTTTTAGCAGTTTTTTTGGGTCGTGAACTTCCGGAGTCGTTTTGAGGCCCTAAACGACGTTTTTTGGGAAATCTAGGGGCAACATGGGTCCATGGAATGATGTTGCCCTTCCCAAAGTGGTAGTGCTCGGATAGATATTTCTAACGAGCTATTGTACACATCAAACGGAGATCGTATGCCAAAGTTACGACCCCGGGAAGTTGATGTACCAATTTACCCAAATGGGGCCCACAATTTGGCGTTTCATCTTCTAGGGTTAGGTTTATGTTAAGGGTTTTCCATTGTTTCTCAACAATAAATAGGCCTTCGAGCCTCATTGTAACACAGTTTAGAGGCATGTAGCCACCACACATCTCTTCTCAGAGATAAGCTACCATCGCCCTAGATGGTTTATTTCCATTACTGTTTGTAAGCATATTTCAGTATTTTACATTAGTGAAATGAAGTATTCTTTCCACTGCATATATGTGTTTATGGTTATCTCTGTAATTTGTTGCGTTCCTAGTTAAGTCTAGATCACAATTGCTCATGAAGCTTTAATCAAAAGCATAAGACACAAATCTACACTATTGCTCTGCAGAAATTAATTCACAATTTAGAACAAAAATTCCAGACATGCAAGAAGGAATAACACACATGCAACAAGTTATTTTATATGGGGAAAGCAATCTACTAAAAACCCTAATGCCTCTTGCATTAATCAAATGAAATGGAGATGTAATACAATTACTTTGCTCAACTAAGCTCACCTTGCAAGTGCACAACCTATCTCTCTGCTCACTAAAGGCCTCTGATGCATACTTAGTCCAATTCCCCCTGAGCTTGAACTCTTATTTCCTTTCACTGTTCCTTGAGGAATTAGCCCCTATTAGTTAGGAAATTCCCTCAATTGAATTGTGTAATTCATTTAGGTTGATCATTCGACTACATGCAACACTTGTGCACTCAAGATGAGTCTACAACTGATGTTACACTGCCTTGGAATATCCACTTCAACTGGGTAACTCAAATTCTCTGCATGCACTAACTATTTTGGGTTGATTGATCAGTTAACTAGGTGATCACTAAGTTTGATGAAAGTCTCACTGCTTAACTGACCTTCCACTAGTTCCTCCAAAAGTTGGAACTAGTTTAGCTGAAAACAACCTGAGATAACTGACCTTGATTGCTACAAATTAGTAATCACACATACAAAACTAAAATCTAACTCCTCCAACTTGAATTTACTGAGTAAATTGGGTGATACAAGCCATGTCACACAAATTAACATCATCCAAGTTATCTGTTGATGTGGAAATTCAAAATTTCTCAATTTAATCAAGGAAAAATCAAATTGAGAATTTACTGTTGCATTTTTCAACACTCCCTCTCAGCAAGAAAGGGATTATCAACCACCCTTATACTGCACATGTGGAACTTGAACTTCCCTCTTGACAAGGCCTTTGTCAAAATATCAACATCTTGTTCCTCTGTCGGCATGTACTGCAATAACGTTATTTGCCTCCGCACACAATCTTGTAGATGGTGGTACCGAATATGTATATGCTTGGATCAATCGTGAAAAACATGATTTTAAGAGAGCTTGATGCAACTATGACTATCGTAATGGATCACAATTGGATCCATCATCTGACCAAACAATCCAACAAGTATCTTTATCATCTAGATCACCTCACATGCTGCTTGACTGGCAGCCATGTATTATCTTTCTACTGAGCTTAGTGCCATAGATCTTTGCTTCCTGCAGTACCAAGAAACCACCGCAGACCCAACACTAAAAATTCCACCTGATGTACTCTTTCGGTCTGATGGACTACCCATCCAATCTGCATCTGTCAAGCCACACAAATTCACTTCCTCTGTCCATTTGTACCATAGTCCAAGCTGGGTAGGGCCTCTGAGGTACCATTAAAAGGCTTAGCTGCCCTCCAAAATAATTTGGTTGGCCTAACCATAGCTTGGTTAGGCTGGTTTAATGCATAGCGCATATTTGGTCGTGTGTTCACAAGATATATTAGTGAATCGACCAACTGGTGGTAAACAGTAGCATCCACTTCCTCACCTGAAGTGGCATCCTCTTTCCTCCAGTTGGTCATTAGAGGTGTCTCCATGGTTTTGCTATTGTCCATTCGAAACCTCTAAAGTATCTCGTTGGCATACTTTCCCTAAGAGGCAAACAATTCCCCATCACCTTACCATACTTCCAATATGAGGAAGTAGTGCATGAGACCCATGTCCTTCATTTCAAACTCTGTTTGCAAAGTCCTCCTTGCAAGATTTGATCAATTTCTCATCACCAGTTAAAATCAAGTCATCAACATATATGACAATAATCAACAATTTACCTTTTACCAAAATGTAATAGAGGTTTGCTCTTATTCACTTTTGGTGAATCCAAAACTAGTGAGATAACTATCAATCCCAGTGTGTACCGAGGTGCTTGCTTGTGACCGTACAATGCTCACTTGAGTTTGCACACACGAGACTCCCTATCAAAAGTCTTGAAGCCTTATGGTTGCTCGATATACGCCTTCTCCTCAATAAATCCATTGAGGAATGTTGTTTTTACATCCATCTAGTGGATCTTCCACCCCATTTGTGCAGCGACAACAAAATTGATCTGATGGATGAGTACCATGCTACATTAGCAATGTCTCCTCATTGTCAATCCCCTCAACTTGAAAGTACCCCTTGGCCACAAATCTGGCCTTGTACTTTTCTATGCTTTCGTCTGCTGCATGCTTCACCTTGAAGATCCATCTCGAACCCACAACTGATTTATTTACTGGTTTTGGGACCACTTCCCAAACATTGTTCTTTACAATGTATTCATATTCCTCCACCATTACATCAACCCATACATGTTGCTCTACTGCTTCCTCGAAAGAGCATGGCTCAGTCTCTACAAGCTCAGTAATTAGAGCCATGTAGCCAGTGTATCGATATGGTGACCTTCTCTGCCTGTGGTGATTTGAAGGAGCACCCACATTCTCCCTCACATCCTACACAAGTATCTCAGCTTCCCTTGTCCTTTTTCTACCTTCTTTGGATAGTTATGCTTGAGTAGTTGTCTCCTCTTTGCTCCTCTATTTATGGCTGCTCCACAACTCCTTGAGGTTCCTCCTTTGGAGCTAAAATCTCCTCTTCTGGTGGGATCTGAAGCTCCCTCTCAAGAGAGCATCACATCACTTTGTCTTCATCAAATTTTACATCCCTTCTTACAATTGTCATTCTCAGGGATGACAAGTACACATGTTAGTTGTAGGGAGTTTCTGTGTAACCCAAAAATACCCCCAATTATGTTGTCGACTCTAGCTTATTTCTTGATTCCTTGGGGACATGGCAATAGACAAAAGCTCCAAAAATCCTGAAGTGTGACACACTTGACTTTCTCCCCGAGAAAGCCTCCTCTGTGTAAGCAGACCAAGAATCTTATGAGGACTTTGGTTCTGCATATAGAATGTCGTGTTGCATGCCTCTACCCACAAATGCAAAGGTAGGTCTTAATCATGCAACATCGCCCTCGTTGCTCCCTCAATTCTACTATTCTTCCTCTCAGCCACCCCATTCTGCTATGGGTTGTGGGGTGTTGTCAACTCTCGTCGAATGCCTTCTTTTGTACATTTTTTTAAAATTCATTCGACACCTATTCACTTCCATTATTTCTCTTGAGAGCCTTCACCTTCTTTCCCATTCATTTCTCAACCAGTGCCTTGAATTCTACGAACTTGGAGAATGTCTCATCTTTCTTCCACATGAAAAAGATCTAGCACTTTCGTGAGAAGTCATCAATAAAAATGATAAAATATTTGTGTCTGGTAATGGAGGTTGTCGAGAAAGGTCCATAGACATCAGAGTGGATGTTTTAAAGGACTACATTTGATTTGCTGTCCCAACCATGGAAGGTGGCTTTTGTGTATTTCCCCAAGGTACATCCTTTGCATACATCCTGCTACTCAAGTGCTCCTTTAGGGAGGCCCGTGGTTATCTAATGCATGATCTTCAAAGTAGCATGATACAGATGGCCAAGTATTCTATGCCAAAATTCACCGACATCGCCGATTTGGACCTTCACCACCTTTATTCTCAATGCAACACAATCCTCCATATATAACTTTACAGGTTCTTTACATGAACCCCGATCTGCTTCACCTATCCCATGGCTATGTGTCTCAAGAACACCTTTCCTTTGCTAAAGATCACATCATAACCATGGTCTTCCAAAAATGCAATAGAGACAAGTTTTTTCTTTAGGCCTTGAATGGACATGACTTCCTTGAGCCTGAGGGGGGAGCCCAAATCCTGTTGAAAGGTGATTGTACCAATCTTGGTCGCGCTATACCTTCCATCGCACCCCATCTCAATGTGCGCCTGCAAATATTTCTCCTCCAGGTCACTGGAAAAATCTCTATTGTTCATCATGTGGAACGATGCACCTGAGTCCAAGCATTGTGCACTCCCCATCATTGTGTTGTACATACATGTAATGAGGGTAAAGTCAAGCTCGAACTGTGAAGCCAAAGCTTCACCTACTTCTCCTCCTGAGGTCTTCTTGCTTGCCTTCTTGTTTGGACAATCCATGGCATAATGTATGTATTCATGACAATGGAAGCATTTAATTTTTGACAAATATTTCTTCTTAATCCCTTGATTGGACTCTAGTTTGGATTGGGATTTCTTCCCTTTTCCCTTCTTTTCCTTTCTAGTAAATGCAATTTTTTCTTTTTCCTTGCGTTTGGATGAAATACCATCTATGGTATTCTTCCTTATTTCCTCCTGTACTAAGTCGGACCATAGGTGCTCCCAACTCGGTAGTTTCTCCCTCCCATTCACCGAATCTTGATGGCTATGCTAACACTTGGGAAGGCTGAGAAGGGCTAAGGTTACCAAGTCTTCTTTAGGGACATTAACACCAACCCCACCAATTTCATCACGACATTGTGTAAACTTGTTCAAATACTGCGGAATTGCGTCATTCCTCTGCATCTTGATACTTCGAAGTTTATCCATGAGTGCCAACTTCCAGTGGTCACTATTATTCTCGAACAATTCTATCAGTGCTTTCAACATTGCGTACAAAGTTTCTTTTCCATGGAGATTCAAGACAATATGATCCCATACTCCCTCCAAGATGATTCTCCTCGCCTTGGCTACATCTTTCTTCCAGTGAGCAAGGTTCTGGTATCAAATGATTGAGGTTTTGCAACATTTGTCTTTATGTATTCTAGCAACCCATTGTCATCCAATATCGCCTCCATGCAGCCCTTCCATGCAACAAAATGCCTTCCAAGGCATACTCTAGCCTTAGTCCATTGAAGGCCATCTTCTCAACTCTGAAAAAATCCTGCTACACTGATCTTCAAATTCGAACCTCTGAGATAGAACTTAAAATTTCCTACTCTAATGTGAATCTAGCTATGATACCATGTATAAATTAGGTTGTAGATTTGCAACTGCTGATGAAGTTTTAATGAAATCATAAGACACAAATTTACATTGCTGCTCTGCGAACATTATTTCACAATTTAGAGCAAAAATTTCAGACATGCAAGAAGGAATAACACACATGCACCAAGTATTTTTATCTGGGGAAAGAAATTTACTAAAAACCCCATTGCATCTTTCATTAATCAAATTAAATGGAGATGTAATACAATTACTTTGCTCAACTGAGCTCACCTTGCAAGTGCACAACCTATCTCTATGCTCATTGAAGGCCTCTAACCCAAATTTAGTCAAATTGTCCTCCCACTTGAGCTCATGTTTCCTTGCATTGTTCCTTGTGGAATTAGCCCCTATTATTTAGGACATTCCCTCAATCAAATTGCACAGTTCCTTTAGCCTGATCATCTAACGCCATGCAACACCTGTACAATTAAGACTAGTCTACAACTGACGTTACACTGCCTTGGAATCTCCACCTTAACTTGGTAACTCAAATTCTCTGCATGCACTAGCTATTTTGGGTTGATTTATTAGTTAATTGGATGATCACTAAGTTTGACTAAAGTCCCACTACTTAATTGGCCATCCACTAGTTCTTCCGAAAGTTGGAACTAGTTTAACTGTAAACAACCTGAGATAATTGACCTTGATCACTACAAATTAGTAATCACACATGCAGAACTAAACTCTAACTCCTCCAAATCGAATTTACTGAGTAAATTAGGTGTCATAAGCCATGTCACACAAGTTAAGATAATCTAAGTTGTCGGATGATGTGGAAATTCAAATTTTCACAATTTAATCAAGGCAAAATGAAATCGATAATTTCTTGCTACATTTTTCAACATACTTGAGTTGTTTTCCCATTTTTTTCCTTTCAAAGGCCTCACCCTTTTGAATTGGTTACTTCATATGGCTTGTGTGTAAACAAACTCTATATAGATAAATATTCTATCCTCACAATCCAAATCTTGGGTCTGTCCACGATCATTACACTCTAAAATTATTTCATTGAGTAAACATTTTCTTAAGTCGAACTCTCCATAAAATCTAACATAGGTGATGGCAATTCCTTGGTTCACCTAAATTTGGTCAATATTAAGGAATTTTCCAAGGCAAATTCCAATAGTCAATAATTTATAATCATCCACTCATAAATGAGTAGTTTATATAACCTTCCCTAAATTATAACGGTTGAGATAGATATAACAACTAAGTTGAATTCAAGAAATCCAAATTTGTTATAAACTAAATAATGAATAGATAATTTGTGAACTTTTAATAATTAGGAATGAATTTCTCACCATAGTAAAATAAAGCATAGATAATAATTAAACCTGAACAAGGGGCTGTAATGCACTATGTAGGATAACTATTAAGTTAAATGAAACATGAAAAAGTTTCATGTGACAATATTTGGGTACTATTTTTTTTTCAATACATCAATGTCTCAATATATTCCATCTTGGGCACATATCATTCAACCTAACTTAATAGTCATGACAACTTTCCTAACTAAAGAACACTTTGTGGGAACATGGCAATTGTTTTTTTTTAGGAATCAAACATTAGTATGGCTATAAAATTGTTGACTTTCACCAATGCAATTGACCTCTTGTGACTAGCAATAACGTTACAAGCATTTTTCTATTTTTTAAACTATATAAGAAATGTGTGTTAATAAAAAAAAACTTTTCTCAAGTGGTGTTAAATGGCACATCATGTACTATGTTTGACTTATCCTAACTACTTATTTAAGCCTAGAACATTGAAGATCTTAATAAATGATTTCCTTGAGGGTTTAGGGTGACATGCTAAACCACTCAACAAGAAAATAAATTAGTTTTTATTTTTAAATATTAATAGATTATGTTGTTAGCCCTCGGGGGGCAGTTTAATTGGTGATTATTATGAAAATGAAGTGTTATGTGCGCGGAGGTTCAAGGCTCAAATCCTCCTTGATTCCCCTGTGCTTATAGAAGGGGCATATGTAGGCACCTAGAGGTTATAATGGTAGCAACTGGAATTGACCTTTTGTCGCGTGAGTATGAAACTAGCTCTGTTGTCGATTCCTCTATATAAAATAAAATAAAATAAAATTAATAATTAAATAATAAAATTAATAATAATAATAATAAAACAGTGAGCATTTCTCAGTAGGAACGAGAGATTTTGGGGGCCAAAATGAGCGTTAGGTTTTTTTTTCCCTTAGTCTACGAATCAAAACACGTCGTCGTCAAGCTTTTTCTCACCTCAGGTATCCTTGATGATCAATGTCTTGAGGGTTTACTCCATCATTATGGGTTAGTGCATGGTTACAATTGCTTTGGGATAATCTTGGTGGGGATTTGACTAGATCAATGTTGTTTGATAATAAAATTTTACACAGGCAGTTGGGGCTTGGGATTCACCTTTATCTCCTCCATCATAGATCACTGCACCACAAACATAGATCTACAACTAGTCTTTTGTCTTCATGTATGATTTTGGATACATCAAGTTGAGGAGTTAGAATGTTTAGGGAAATCATGGAGGCCATATATGCTTTCTCTCTCTTTTCTCTTTGAGGATTAGGCTGTGGGGATTATGTGGTTTACGAAGGCATGCTATTACTTTCCTTACAGTATGGGAGACTTGGGCATGGATTGTAACTGTTCAAAACTATACTATGGGCATAAATGAAGGACATCGTCTCATATCTGACCCCTGTCTCAGATTTGATCTCCATTTCTTGGTGCTTAGAGGCCCACTTATCAGAATACAAATATGGATCTAAAGGAGCCCTTTCAATTTTTTTTGTGAAAAACCTAAATGAGAAATCCTTCTCTTTGATGTTCGAGCCTCAGATGAAGTGAGATATCTTAAAAAGAAAGTCCAAAATAACATGGGTATACTAGAAAATCTACAAAGTTTGATATATGAGGGAAAATCGTTAAAGGATGTCATCTGATTGAAAGACTATGACATCAAGCGTAATTCGACTATCATCATAAATCTGAGGTTGCGGGGAGGAAGTCCAGGAATGAGTAACCCCAATAATTCAAATCCTAGAAAACCTAATGGATCTATGTCTTTCAAGGATGCACTGAAAGAGAAGTATGCCACTTCATCTAGCACGTCCAAAATCTACCAGGACCTTACATCATTGAGCAAATGGACAAGGTACCAACTATGGATGTAAAAATCCCAAAGGTAAAATCATATTTTGCTGATATACAATCTATGACATTAATTTGTAGATTTAATGGTTTTTGGATGAAAACTAAGGGCTTATATCAATGGGTATACTCCTCTTGGACAACAAACTGTGATATTTACTTATGCTCTAAAGGCTTCTTCATAGTACAATTTTTTTCACAGCAAGATGTGGAAAAAGTTCTAAACGAAGGGCCGTGGTTTTGGGGTAGATTTGTTACCCCATGGTTCCCATAGTTTGATGCTACTAACATGGTGGTAATAACAATGCCAATTTGGGTGAGGTTGCCAAACCTCCTTCTTCCTTTTTGGCACCATTAGGTCTTAAAGGATATCATAAACACTTTGGGAAAATTCAAAAATATGGATTCAGATAGAATAATAAAAGGTATCTTTACTTTTTCCAGGATATGTATAGAGATTGATCTTATTAAAGGCCTTCTTGATCGTCTTCTCATAAAACATGAAAATTTTCAGTGGAAACAATTTTTAGATTATGAGAATACGACACTCAAATGTAGAACTTGTTTTCAAATAGGACACTTGCAAAACACATGTCCATAAGCTAAAATGGCCCCAAACAGAAAAAGTGGTAGGCCTTTAAGCGAAGGGGATGACAGTTCCTTGATGCTTCTGAATATGAAAGATAAGAACCCAAGGAAACTACTCCAAACACAGAAGCATAAACTCAACCTAGCAGCCAATCAAATGGTTGTGGGGGATCAATAAGGAATTGTGGCACCTACTCAGAAGGGTCCTTAATCAATAAAGATCATAGTAGTAGAGCAACAAAAAATGAAAACACTCACAGAAATGGAAACGGGAGGCATAAAGAGATCCCATGTATTTGATAGCTCAAACTTTGATAAAGAAATCCCCTCACAAGTAGATGACAATCAAATGTCAATAGTAACAACCACTCCAAATCAAGGAGTTTGGCGAAAGGGGAAGAAAAAGAAGGGAAAAAGGGGTCGAATTTCCATATTTTTTTTCCTTTTTTCCTTTCTTATTATGCGTCAACCATTAGGTTGATAAAATTGAATGCTTTTGAGCATCTACAAAAATGTAATTTTGTTCCTTGCTTTGAAGTTGAATAAAATTACGATTTTCTCTATAATAATAATAATAATAACAAGAATAAGAATAATAGATTATGTAGTTATAATACAATAAATATTATATTCAAATTATTAAGATAAATCATCGTATTAACATCCACTTAAATTAACTTGGTTTATTGAAATAAATTTCATAAATCAAGGTAATTAATGCAAGTATCAAATTCCACCCCATTTAATTGAGGCTTCTTAGTTCTACCCACTATGAATTTTCACCTCGAGGTTGATCTAAATATTTAATTACAATAGAAAATACTCCACTTTATTTCAACCCAATTCACCAAGCATCCTGAGAGAATAAATATGATACAAATGTACTTCGATGTTTAATAAGGTGCCTCCCTTAGGGCACAATTTTCAAAGTACATAGAAAACCTAAAATAACTTTAATACAATATATTTTTGTCGTGGGAAATCTACATCTTTATATTCCACATGTGTGTTAAATCACTTAACAATTTTAGTTATGTAATATGTCAAAACAACATAAAAAGTAGAGTTAGAATCCACCCAATCAAGAAGATAACAAAGTTAGAATATCAAATCTACAAGTACAATAATTATGGACAATTAGAAACTCAAGCATTATGAAACTCTTGTATATAACATAAAATTATCACAAAGCTGGTACAAGTCAAATTCTCCAAACCCCGTCTAGAGAAACCATGAAAACCTTGGATACCAACTCCTTTTAGCAAGGAATCACTCCTAACCAGAGTTGGCCAACCACTAGGGATCCTCAAGAAGCGAGAACCTTCATCAGCAAGTCCTCCTTTTCACATGCAAAACATCTCCTCCTCTTCTCTAGCTGTCCTCCTCCTATCCAAGCATATAAGTAGCAATTTGGGTTTCAAATGCCACAAAACCTAGTTTCATTTTCTCTCAAAAGTGACAAGATACAATGTTTCTTTTATCTAGCGACAAGCTACAATGTTTCTTTTATCCCAGGGTAAATATTAATCCTAAATTTTTGAAGAGAGAGAGAGAGAGAGAGAGAGAGAGAGAGATGCGCTTCATTGTGCATGACAAGCTACAATTTTCTTTTATCGTAGGGTTAATATTAATCCTAAATTTCCCGAGAGAGAGAGAGAGAGAGAGAGAGAGAGAGAGAGAGAGAGAGAGAGAGAGAGAGAGAGAGAGAGAGACAGAGATGTGCTTCATTGTGCATCATTGATACAAGTATTTGATGAATGAATATATGAGTGAAAGGACTCCCTCCTTTCTTTGTTTATATGGGCATTGAAAGAGAGAGAGAGAGAGGGAGAGATTAGCTTCTTTGCCTCCTTAGGGTAAACCTTAATCCTAAATTTCCCTTGAATTACCTCTAATTACCTAGTACGCCAAAACATAAAGAGAGAGAGAAATAGAGGCTTCATTGTGCATCATTAATACAAGTAAGTATTTGATGAATGAATATATCAGTGAAATGACTCCCTCCTTTCTTTGTTTATATGGGTGTTAAAGGAGCCTATCTATATGAAGTGGACCTAGTCTACCGTGAGCAACCTAACTCTATAAAATTAAGCTCACATGTACAACGCTATCGCTGCAAGTGACACATGTTAAGGTCCAAGGAAAAAATTTCCAACAAACAAGACTCCATGGCATGAATTCTCTATGAGTTATGTCCAACACTCCACCTCCTCAATCCTCCAAACCCACAAAACTCCTCCTATGCCATGTACTCCTATGGGTCCACCCCACCTAAAAGATTTCTCCCTGAACCCAAACTTCTTCAATTCAAGTATAAACCTCCATTCAAGTAACCAAATATTCCAATCCCATCTACCATCAAATACCGTCCTCCAAGATTCCCAACACTCCTCCTCCAAAGTAAGTTTTTCCCACAAGAAAGTAACCAACCAATATCTAACAACCATGAAGAAGTCACCAAATTTCATAAGTCTCCAACAATCCGAGGAATAAAGCCACACAAGCACCAAGATGAGGTACAATAACTAATTAGCAAGCCAACTCTAATATGTTTGTCCATCATGGAATAATTGATGATCATCCATATAACATTTACCCTACATCGCAAGATGTTAGGTCCCTATAATACTAATGATTCCCCCATTACTATTGTCATTGTATTCCTTATTGTTATCATTGTGCCCCTATTGTCCCCATATTGTTATTAGTATGCCCCATAGAAACCCACTATTGTTATTTTTGTGTCCTTATGTTATTACTGTTATGTCAGCTTGATTATATTATGGCCCCTTAGACTCCTATATATAGAAGGGAGGTTTAGTCATTTATATCATCCAATAATTGTTCATTTGTGTAATATAAAGGAGGTTTCCCCCTCGAAGAGGCTGAATTCTAAGGCATTGATCTATCTTTTTGTGAGCTGGTTTCCTAACATTTGGTATCAGAGCTTTGGATTCTAGGGTTTCACTGCTCCAAACAGGTCATTGTGGAATTTTCGCTATTAATTTTTTATTTTATTTATTTATTTATTTTTATTTTTTTTTGCGACGTTTCAGAAGCTAAACAAAATCTGTTTGAGCCGAAATTGTTCTGAACTTCAGGTTTGAATTTCAGAGCTTGTCTCACTATATTTGCGGAGATATGATCTGAGGAAGTTATAGTTTTTGCAGACTCCCGAATTACATTCCAAACAAGTGATCTGGGGAAAATCCTCATAACTTTTTTTTGAGCTTTAGATTGAAGTTTTGTAAGAAGTTTCAGAAAGAGGATGGCCTATAATTTTCTATGTATCAGTTTCAGGTACTAAGGTCGAAATAATGACATGTGGCATGTCGTACAAGTTCACTCTACTGAACTAGTTTATAATTAGGTCACCGTGGGAGATTTGGCATAACTCTTCCTTGGAGAATCCAATCTTGATCATACTTGCGGGGTTAGAAAGAGGATTCAAAGAGATACCACAAGACGATATTTTAGATATTCGAGATCCACAGTTACAAAGATACAACAGATTCAATATCAAACACTTACAAAGTGATAAAAAAGGTGTGTAGTTTTTTTTTTTTTAATTTTGCATAAGGTTGGTTTGAAAAATTAGTTTGAAGGGATTCAAAGGGAATAGTGAAGAATTATTAGCATTAGTTACTGCCCTGAAGAATGAAAATGGAAACACATAGTAAACAACCTGAAAGCTCTAGCATGACTCGTGAAGAAGAGGAAGAAATGCAACATGATATATCAAAATTACAAGACCAAGTACAACAAATTTCACTCTCACTAAAGGTAAATGAAGCCAAGATGATTGGCGTGGAAGCTAATATGAATGGCATGCAAGTTAATATGGAAGCTAAGATGGATGGCGTGGAAACTAAGATGAATGGCATGGACGCTAAGATGAATGGCGTGGACGATAAGATGGAAGAATTGAAGATAAATTTGAATAAGTTGCTACAAGAAATGGTCACTAATGGTGAAAGGGTAGTAAAGGAAACTCATGATTAGAACAAAAGAAATGTTAATCATGATTTCATAGACTCTAACATTGGATTCAAGACCCACCATGTTCCAAAAATCGATATGAGGAAGTTTGATGGCAAGGATCTCGGAACATGGATACTA
>APFE030746596.1:0-27602 GCA_000404065.3 Pinus taeda
AGAAGACCTAATGAAAAGCAAACCAACCAGACACTATCTTTCTCTAAATGTGCTTTTATAAATAATGGCAAACAAGTGTGTTTAAGGCCTACCTCATGTCCAACGCAAGTTTGGGGATTCCTTCGCTCTTTTGATCCAAGTAAGTTCCTTTGTCGCAAACCTGCAAACACAAACAAGGAAAACGATTAAATAGCACCTGAATAACCAGTATTATAAAACATATTTAACATGAAAGTCAAGCAGTCCATGAAACAAATAACATGAGATACTTGTTGAGAAAAATGAGCCTGATTGTATTAATTCAAAAGAAGAAGAACCTTACAACCTTTGCCTTGACGCTGTACAAGCTCCTCCCAGGGTCCAACAAGAAGTCTCCTCTACTTTGACAAGCTTCACTCACTCCCCAATGAGGCCAAAAAGTTATGTGATCTATCCTCTTAAGCTCAAATAGGAAGTCTTGATTTCACTAGCATTTACCCTCAAAAGTTCAGCTTCTAACCTCTCTGGCCACTGACCCAATGCCTCAATTTATAGTGCAATGGAGATCAGTTACCAGCTCCTCCTTCAAAGGGATAGAGTCCTCCTTCAAAGGGATAGCTCCTCTCAACAAGGGATTAGTTCCTCCTATGATGGGATGCATGAACCACTTGGAGCGAACAATCCACGTAACAAATGCTTCTAGAAAACTCTAGAATTAACCCAAGATGAGTTTTTTAAGATAAAGATTGCGCCTTTTGACTTTTACAGGGGTACGCACCCTCCCCTTTACATACAGAGCGTATAAGTACGCAGATAACTTGAACAAAAGGTGCGGGCCCGTAGGCAAAAGTAAGAGAAAGTGCGAAACCAGAGTTACATTGCTTTTTTGATGTCTTTCTCTCATTTCTCAAGCTTGTTTTGAAGAGCTGAGGTTTAAGACTCACTTAGGAAGATGGTATAGGTAATGATAGGCCTACACCAACTGCAAATAATCAAGGTGACGACGATATTTATAATAAACCACATATACACACATACACACTTGCTTCACCCAACAAATAATCATATTGTCTATGGAGCTTTATAAATCTAAATCGATACAGTATTTACAATAATACACACATATACACATATGCACATTTTTTCAACCAGCAAATAAAATGATATGATGCCTGCATCCGCAAAAAGGGAATCTAGAGGCTCACACTTCCACCCTCAAAGTAATACCAGGATTCACCTCCTTCTTAGGAAGTCCAGAATCCACTGCCAAATTCAAAACTACATCAAATTTCCAACGCCACTTGTCCTCTCAGTGAACAGTTACCGACACATTGCTCCATGGCACACTCCCAATGTGCATCTAATTCCATCTGGAAATGCTAATGACCAAAACAAATCCATTCCTAGCCTTCCCCTCTCTACTACACAGCCCCTCGGGCAATCTGGTCACCCCTTTTCGTTCAGTCACAGACCTTCCAAGTTCCACTGACACCCCCATCCCGGGCAGTCCATCTCTTGGCAAGGTTTCCTCGCATTAGAAGATCCAAAAACCAAGCCATCCCTGACTTAAAACAATCATACTGGTCATAACATGATCATGGCAATCAATGGACACTATTAGGTACCAGTGTCCCACAATGGCCCTGCTCCTGAATGCTTTACCAACATATTGTTGCTTGTTCCAATTCCTTTTGTTGTTGCAAATTCTTGCAGTCAATTTCAACCACCCAACCTGGAATTTTTGTGCTTCCTGTACCAAGCACATAACTTCCATTAGGTTTAAAATAAAATCAAATCACACCTCATTGTTAGCTCGTCAATAAGGTACACTTGCAATCCTATTTACTTTCTATCACAATAAGTCAAACTAATTGTTTGATCAAATCATCATGAATAATTATATCACATCTGGTTAGCTCAAACTCAACCATCATAGATCAAAATCATAAATCACATGTAACCATCATAAACCAAAATCATAGATCACATGTAATCATCATAGACTAGAATCATAAATCACATGCATAATAAAATTGAAATAAAATATTGATACTTATCCTTTAATTAATCCTTAGCTTCTACCTTTGTCCTTATTTCGTACGCACACTAGATCAATTGCCACACCCGATAATCACCTAGTGCCTTCTCCTCTACCATGTGCACATACCCATACTGTGCATCACACACATACAACCACACACGACATACAACACCATGCGATACATGCACCTACATCTGGCATACAACACATACACCTACACCCAGTGTATAACACGACACAATACATGCCCCTACATCTAGTGTACACCACAACACAATACATACACCTACACCAGATGTACAACACATTACATATACGTACACAAAGTACAACATAATGAATACACATGTCATGATACCCCGACTACACAATGCGCATATATAGTACCGCATGCCCTCAACACAGCATGTATGACATGCACACAATACCACACGTACACCAGTACCATATGTACCACATGCACATAGTACCACTTGTACATTGCACCACCTACACAATGTGTTTACAATGCCATATGTACATTGCACCACCTGTACAACATGTACACAATACCACATGTACGCAGTACCACATACACGACATGTACACGACACCACATGTACACAACATCACATGTACGACATGTACACAACACCACATGCACACAGTACCACATGTACAACATGTACACAAAACCACATGCTCACAGTACCACTTGTACAATCAAGCACACAACACCATATGTACATAGCACCATCTGTACGACATGCACACAACATCATATGTACATAGCACTGCATATACAACATGTACATAGCACCCTACATACACAACACTACATATCCAACATGCGCACAGTACCATATGCACACAACACCACATATCCATCATGCGCACAGTACAATATGTACACAACACCATCTATACCCAGCACTGCATATGGATCATTCACACAACACTGTATGTACCACCTTGTGTACAATCATTGCATAAACAACACGCACACACACTACATATACACAACACCACATGTGCACAACATCATAGATGTAACATGTACAACATATGTACAACAGTAGTACCATACATCCAAAACCACACTGTCTCTACCAAACAACCTTGCTTCCAGTGCCTTATCCATGCTTGTCCCAACATGCCACAGAGCACATTGTTTTCATTTCGTTGACGTATCCTTCAGCATTACCTGTCATAACATAGACATAATATAATCACATAATATCAACTCATAACCACATGATATTGACCTCATATATTTGTCATGACTACTCTTCCACTTGATTCCTCATAAACGAGGAACCTCTTCATGTCATTCACCTGCGTAAGCAATCATTCTTTTGCAAGAATGATCCCTGATAACCCTGTCAGACAATGACATATATATATATAATATATATATATATTATATATATATATATATATATATAAATATATATAATATATATATATATAATATATATATATATATATATATATACATACATACATATGACATTAGCATAAACAATCATGATCATGTAAGACAATGATATGCATACATACACACATCTATACATATAAACATCAACATAAAATGATAATGATCTAGTCAAACAATGACATACATACATACATACATATGTAAATATAAACATGAGCACAAGACAATCATGATCTATCATGACCCTGTCAGACATGACATACATGTATACCTATATAAACATCAACATAATCATGATCACAACATAATTACTAGATATCATAAGTTCTAGGTTAAGAGAACTCCCTTTATGCGTGCAACACGTGTGCAACATCAAGAACAATAGTTCCCAACATAGCCAAGGCATATGATGCCTAAAATCCGTTTACTTTACCTATATTTATTACCTTTCCCATGATTATCCTACCATTGTTTGTTTATACCAATGGAGCCAACTAGTCCAATCAACTATCATAGCCTCACCTTCCGCTGTGCTTACTAATGCATTGAGCTTCATCCATATCTTACATTACCCGTTGGGTACCACACAGCTCTCCACAAGCTTCATTAACTTTCCTCTTTCCCAACCAATTCCAAGGACTGAAAACATAAAAGGAAAGACAAGAAACAAACAAGAAGAAAACCGTGAAAACCAATAACAATATGACACCGCAACCAAAGTGGCATGGCCATGCACAAGACACAAACCAAACCACAATCAAGCACAACAAATCACCAAAGACCAAAAGAACAAGACTAGCAACAGACATGGTGACTCAATCACCATGGTTCCTAGTGCTTCCAAAGGAAATCTCAACCTGGGCTGTCACTTTTCCATGCAATCCCCTGCATCATATTGCCATGAACGCATCACTGTTAGTGCATAAATAAACATAACAACATACTAGTTACCTTACCTTGTTTTGCCAAGCACGTTTCCTTGTAACTGAACACGTCCATGACATCTCTCAAGGGGCTCCAATTCCCTTGATTAATCCATCCATAATTGGAAACTAGATGATATACCTATCAAATACATGTTCATGACTATAGCACATATCCACATAATGCCATAAAAAATCAAGGTCAAGAAGACTTCTTGTATGCAAAGCACTCATTCGTTTGGAATTAGGGTTTCCAAACATAGCCAAAAGAATTCTTGCCCAATTCCTTGCTTTGACCTTTTTACCTTATTGCAATTGAGGCTTATTATGTATTGTCACATCACTTGGTTGTTAGTTATATAAACACATCAATTGTTACCTTGTCAAGCTAATACCAAGCATGTTACCCTGCAACTACTCACACATGTCAAACACATGTTCCAAATATCAAGACAATCATATCTATCAATTTGAATTCAACCTTTACCAAGACTAACAATCATGTCATAATCCATAGTCAACTCATAGTCATTAGACATAATGCTACAACAGTCACCTATTACACTCAAGTACATATCAATTGTCTCAACACATATGTGTTAGTACAATCATCTTAAAACAAGATCATTTGAACACATAGTCATATTATGCAATTAATCAAACATTCAACAACAGATAGATGACATAATAGACACCAAATCTCAACCACCAAATAGATGGCATAATCAAACATTCAAGCACAAAGTAGACAGTATAAGCAAGCTCATACCTTAATGTATCTCAGGGGAGGCTATCTTGTTTGCAAAATCAATCTAGATTAGCATGATATAACTTCACAACATAACAACTCAACCACAAATAAGGTCATAATATCCATAATAGTCACTAGCTAACATGTCCACACCATAACCTCCTAAACATTTATCATTGACACATAATAATCACATATGCACAGCCAGTCTAGATTAGTATGACATAATATCATGACATATTATCTCATATTTGATGCCATAACCTTAACCATTCACATAGACCAATCCAACTTAGTATGATATATATAACATCAAGATCTTAATGTAATAACCCTAATCATCAAGTTACTAGCATATAACAACAACAAGTTATATATCATGCTCGTCGATAACATATAACCTAATCATCAAGCTAACTATCAAACAACAACAAGTTAACCTATAACATACTCATCAACAACATATAACATAATCATCAAGTTATCTAACCCAAAACAACAATAGCAATGCATACAACCAAAGGTTACTATCATTTATGACTATCTGACACATGTGCATATGACTGCACTTAACTAGCTCTTCCATGCATGTAACCATAACAAAAATAAAATGAAAATCGTGTGTATAAGTAACCCTAATTCTTATAACAACCATTAACCACATACATGTATGATGATTTTCTCTTACCCCGAAGTCCATTGTTGCAACTTCACTTTAATGATCGGCATCTTCTGTTTTATCTCAGCCAACACATTAGCATCATAACATACCAATAACATCATGATGACCTAAAATGCATACAATGACCGCACAATGCATGTTTGACCTACTATACATGCATAACTATAACCATAACAATGCATGCATATAGACATCGACATGCATAACAATTCATATACACCCATACACTCATGACGACACATCCCACAACAACAACACCATCAACCTTCACATGGCGACATCACTACAACCATGATCAACACCATGAAAATGCAACAAGCACATGGAATACAAGCATAAGGAACACATATGCAACTGACATGAATGCATGACCAACACACCACCCTTCCAATCTGAGAGGTTAACCATGCCCTGATACCACTTCGTATCACCCTCCTCCCACATCTACCCAAGTAACCAACCAACCAGGGTAAACATGTGACGAGAGGCTACTATGATTGGATTCAACCTCCCATGTGACCTTAAGGAAGTGGAATCAATGGAAACACAACATACAAACCTTCCACATCAGCTACAGGACTCCTATGAACCATTCCAACCACTCTGGTATCTAGTCCTTGGGTCCCACTGAAGTTTTTAACCACTTGACCTCTAAACACTCTCATGTTATAGGCATGCCAATGTCTAGGAGGCTCTGGACTATTTTTCTCAATGTTGTGCCAACATCCCCGAGATTTGAGCCACTTTTTCAGGCCCAAAGCCCATGTCACTATCCATCATTCAATGACACCTTCATAACAGAAAGATATCAAGGAAACAATGATGCAATTGCAAATACTTGAACAAGCCCTTAACTAGACCCCTACTAGCCCTGACCAACATTTCATCAAACATATCACAAATATGTAATTTAAAAGTATAAACAACATATTTAAGAATAGGGGTCTCATACTTATCTGAGAATTGCTATGAAGCATTGTTCCCTCATATCATTTGTTGCATTATCATCTATTAGGTCATAGATACATTATCCATTCATTTACAAGTAAAAACATGATGACATCCATACATAAAACATATACATAACCAACATAATAGCAACAAAAATACCAATGAAATCACAACCATATGATCCACATATAAACCAGTATAATACTCATAGAAATACAAAGAGAAACAACCTCATATTGATGATGTAAAATCCAAACCTGGGATGGGACTACCACATTCAACCGACCATAGAATGGCTGAGCCAAATCTCTCTTCAACCATTCACCCTTGTGCCATATTCCAAGCATGAATGTGGAACTCAAACCAAGGGAACCAACCAGGGCATCGTGAGGCTAAACCACCTCACCCTCATCAATAGAAACTGGCTTTACCGTAATCCATCCCGGATCACTAGGCCAACACAATGAACATGTAATAACAGACTTTACCATGGTCTCCATCAGATCGCTAGGCCAAAACAAGCATGGACGCCACTGGATTTCTCGACCTACACCATGAGGAATTTTCATGTCTCCTAGTCTCTCAAGCTTTACCACAATCTACACCAGATCACTAGGCCCTAAACCGAGACACCAGTTTCTCAGGCTTTACTGCAATCCACATTAGATCACTAGGCCTTAAACCGAGACCCATTCTCCAGGTTTTACCACATATCCCATCTCGGGATTACTAGGCTTGACGGTGAGCATCCACCTCTTGGCTTTACCGTATACCCTGCCATTCACTAGCAAGGATTCCTAGGCCAACCGAGGCAACAAAATATCTAGATTTATCGCAACCTACAGTCTGATTCAGGGATCACTAAGCCATGTGTTCTATCCTTCAGAGATCCACCGCACTAAGCTTTGAATCCATCTGGAAATCTAACTCTAACCAAAACATGAGAAACCCACCACATAATGACTATCCAAAAATGGCAGGGTTAGGCTGAAAAAATTGTCATGCCTGGTAAAACCCATGCCATAACAGCAAAAGAACCACATGCAATACCATGCATGCCAAATCTAGCAAGGAATATACACATGCAAATTGACACTTGCAAAGAAACCTTTTGTCTCTGCTTGATCCTGTTCTTCCTTGCTTGCTCCTTCCTTTACTTGCTCCAAAGCTGAGAAAAAGCTTTCCAACTGATCCTCGGAAGCCTTTTTATCAATGAGACCTCTATTTTCTTCAATTTCCAATTTTTTCCTTCAATTTCCTCCTCACACGCAACCTATGACCTTTCACCTCCCTTTTCTCCTAATTTCCTTTATTTTCATAAATAAATGTGCCAAAATGCCATTTTCCTTTTCAAAGCCTTTGCCATTTTCCTCTAGCCATTATAACTGAAATGAAGACCCACTAAGATGTTTTGCCCACCATTCAGCTTGGAAAACGCGTCCTATGATTGTGGTCTTATATATTTTTACATGAATTTTTAACCAAGATTGTTACATTGCACCATTGATTTGGGTGGATATTGGTAGCCACCCACATATTCCACTTGGACCCCCACCATTATTTCTTTCAGTTTCCTTAATTGTAGCAGAATTTACTATTTTTGGCAGATTTTCGAGTCATGAACTTCCGGAGCCGTTTTGAGGCCCTAAACATTTTTTTTTGGAAAATGGGCAAACCAAAGTCAAAATTGAGTCTTGCAGTTGAAAGTTGTATTCCTCGGATAGACATTTCTAGCAAGGTATCATACGCATCAAAGGAAGATCGTATGCCAAAGTTATAACCCTGCGAAGTTGATGTACCAATTTACACCAATGGGGCCCAGAGACTTTTGGCGCTTCATCTCCTAGGGTTAAGTTTTTGAATGTTTATGGTTTTCCATTGTTTCTCAATAATAAATAGGCATGGGAGCCTCATTGTAACACAGTTCAAAAGGCATGTAGCTGCCACATCTCTTCTTAGAGATAAGATATCATCGCTTGAGCAAGTTTATTTCCATTTTGCATGTAAATAGTTTTCAGTATTTGTTATTAATAAATTGAAGTTTTGTTTTCATTGTATCTCTATGTTTATGTTTATATTTGTATTTCATTTTGTTCCATCATAAATCTAGATCAATGGTATTAGAGTGCTCTTCTCTTTCTCTATCTTTATGTGTATGTCCCCAACGAGGTCGGGGTTTAAGGAGTTAGGGCTCAAATTGGTTGAACTTTTACAAGATCAACCTCACCAACCCTAACGACCTCCCATGGTGGAAGAAAAGAAAGAAATGGGAGCATGAGATCCTTTCAAAATATTCCTTGAAGAAGCCCTCGAGCAACAAAGGAATGCAATTTACGGATAACGTTTCTCAGATCCTTTAACGGGTGCCCACAAGAGACTCATCTTCATCTGGCAGCCACTTTGGAGGTGCCACTACCTTTAAGGTACAAGCCAACTTTTATATTCCCATATTTAAAGGCCAGATAGATGTAGATGTCATAGATAAATGGTTAAATATGTTGGAAGGATATTTTTCGGTTCATGATTTTTCCAATAGGGAAAATATTAGTTTTGCACTCCTCAAAGTCACCCCCCATGTCAAGGACTGGTGGGAAACCTACTATGAGGATAGGGATGAGAGGGAACCCTCATTATTTTCAACCGCACCCACTTGGAATTCTTTCTTAGACGCCATCAAGGAACAATATTACCCTATTGGGAGCTATGAAGATAAGTACATAAATTGGACCACACTGGGGCAGGGAAGGGACCAAGACGTGCCAGAGTTCACAAATATTTTTCATACCTTTCGCACAAAGTTGGGTATTAAGGATTCTAAGTGGCCTCTGGTACTCAAATACAATGGTTGTCTACACAAATACATCCATGATGAGATGGAGTTCCTAGACATCTCCTCGCTTGGGGTTGCCTATCGATACGTGGTCAAGATCAAGTAGAAATTTAAACTGAAGAACCGAGACTTTGGATATGTGAATCTGAAGCAAGAGAAATGTGCACCAAAACCGCAGAATAAAGGACAAAGCTAAGATAGGGTGATCCAGGACAACCCATCAAAGCCGCAAGCAAAGAACAACACCACAAAGATAAAGAAGGACACAGGAAAGTGGTGTGAGTTCCATAAGAGCCCCACTCAAAACACAAGTGAGTGTCGAGCCAAGCAGTTACTAGTGGCTGAGCTGAAGGCTTCAGAGTCAAATGCATGTTCCAACTCTGAGTCAGAACCCAACAAGGGGAATGACAAAGGGAAGTATATTTTTGATGTTGAGCCCAATGCCATCGTTGCCACTACCAAGGTCCAGAAGATTAAGCCCAAAGATCCAAAGGAGGGGAAGTGTTTCTTCGACTCACAGATGTGGGTGAAGGGTTCTCCCTTGCAGTTCATTTTTTACAACAGAATCCAAAATAACCTCATTTTAGCATAGGTCATGAAGTGGTTGGGCCTACTAACCACACCACACCCATAACCATACACCATCAGGTGGCTTCACCAAGGATGAGATCTTCGCGTCAGCCAACAATGTTGCCTTCCCTATAGCATCAAGCCCTTCACATATGAGGTATTGTGTGATGTTTTTTATCCTCTTGAATTTTGTGATGAATTATTAGGCTAACCATACTTGTGGAAACATCAAGTTGTGTATGAGTTTAGGCCTCACATTGTTATTATTACTCTTGGCAATAAGAAATACAAAATACCAAAGGTAGAGCCCCACCTAGCACCATCTCTTTGATCTCCGCAAAGCAATGCAATAAGATCGTCTCTCAGATAGGGAAATTTATTTTCTTTCTAATTCACTCTCAAAGTAAGGGGATGATCATGGGCACATCCATGGCCACCGGGAAGGGTTACTCCATGTAGCAGAAGCAGATGGATAAGGTTGTGGGAGAATATAGGGACATATTCCCCTCACCCACACGGGTACCCTTGCACTATCAGGTCAAGGATTTGATCGATCTGACTCCTAAAGCATATCTACCGAATGGGTCGATATACCACCACTCCATTCTAAAAAATGAAGAGATTAAGCAGCAAATCCAAGAGTTGCTGCAAAAAGGGAACATCTGACTAAGTTCATCACCCCGTGGGAGCCTGATTTTACTGGTACAGAAGAAGGATGGGACCTAGAGGCTCTGCATTGATTGTTGGGAACTAGACAAAATCTCTGTAAGGAACAGGTATCCAATCCCACAGATTGATGACCTTCTAGACTAGCTCAAGGGGGCCAAGTATTTCAGCAAGATCGATTTGAAGTATGTCTATCACGAGGTTCTGATATAGCCCACATATGTTTGGAAGATTGCCTTCAAATCCAAGGAAGGCCTTTTTGAATGGTTATTCATGCCCTTTGGGTTGACAAATGCCCCTATTAGTTTTATGAGGTTGATGGATGACATCTTGCTGCCCTTCACCAACTCGTTTGTGGTTGCTTATCTGGACAACATCCTTATCTTCAGCAAGAGTTGGGAGGAGCACTTGAAACACATTCGACATGTCCTTCAAACCCTACAACAACACAAATTGTGTGTCAACTTGGAGAAATGCACCTTTGGCATGAGATAGGTCTAGTATCTGGGTTAAATCATAGATGAGAAAGGTGTCCATGTCAATTCGGCAAAGATCCAAGTCATTCAGGATTAGCCAGGCCTAACCACTCTAATAAAGCTTCGCATTTTTTTGGTCATTACAATTTTTTATTGGAGGTTCATGTTGGGATTCTCCCATATCACTTGGCCTTTGAATCAAATTACCAAGGGCAGAGAAAAAGAAAATTTTTCCTATTCTGAGTCCCAACAGAAGGCATTTGTTGAACTAAAGCACTGCCTCTACTCTGCACCTATACTCACATTGCTAGACCTGTAGCAACCATTTGAAATTGAGACAAATGCCTCCAACTATGCTATTGGTGGAGTCCTCAACCAACATGGGCATCCAGTGACCTATTACATTGAGACACTTTCTGATACAATTCAGAGTACCCCACCTATGATAAAGAGATGTATTCTATTGTGTAGGCTTGCCGGTAATGGAAACATTACATTCTGGGGAAGGAGACGATCATCCACATCGATCACCGAGCTTATGCAGACATAAGGGAAGTTGCAGAGCAATCGCCATCAGAAGTGGTCTACATATCTACAACAATTCCACTTGAACATTAAATACAAAAAGGGTAGCACCAACCATGTTGCAGCTTACCTTAGCCAACCCCCAGTTGCAGCACTAACTACTGTTCTCAACTCTTGAAGCCTCGAGACCTCTAGATGGGCACAACTGTACAAAAATGATCTAGAGTTCACCACCACATACCATATGTTAGTGGAGGGAAAGAAAGTTCCTTATTTCCACCTCCAGGATGCATTATTATGCTGCCTGGGCCACCTTTGTGTTCCCTTAAGCGAGCGTGCCAAGCTAATTTAGGATCTGCACTACAGTCCAGTTGTAGGACACTTTGGCGTGGATAAAATTGCGGTCGTACTCCATAAGTGCTCTTATTGGCCAAAACTCTAATAGGATGTTGGATAATATATCAGATCCTACACTACCTGTGCCATTGCCAAGAAACTCATCAAGAAACAAGGCCTGTACACTCCTCTTCCTACTCCCAACCAGCCCTGGGAATCCATCTCCATGGACTACCTGTCTGGCTTCCCTTCTACCAGGCATGGTAATGACTATGTATTTATGGTTGTGGACAAAATTTCTAAAATGGCTATATGGGTGGCCTGCAAGAAGAGTATCGTAGTAGAGGACGTTGCCAAACCATTATTTTAAGGAGTATGGGTAAATTTTGGGATCCTGCAGAACATTATATCAGATCGAGATAGGGGGTTCCTAACCACATTCTGGTTGAGCCTCTAGATGCTATTGGATACAAAGCTCACCAAATCAGCTGCATTCCATCCCCGGGCTGATGGCTAAACAAAAGTCATCAACAGGATGATAGTACACATACTACGCATGTACAACTCCAAGCATTCAAGAACTTGGGATGAGAGCCTTCCCTATGTGCAACACAACTATAACAGTGTTGTCCATAGCTTTACTGGGTGCAATCCCTTTCAAGTGGGTCTGGGATTTCAACCATTGTGACTTATTGATGTTGCCATGCCTCATGCGACTACACAAACAAAATCCACACATGTACAGTCTGAGGCTGATAAAGCAACCAAGTTTACTGAACACATCTAACACATTCGCCAATAGGTTCATGACATCTTGGAGAAGTCCAATCCCAAGTATAAGAAATGACATGATCAACATTGATTATCGCACAAGTTCCAAGTGGGCGCCAAAGTTTGGTTGCATTTGTAGAAAGAACACCTTACTGAATCCCATTGGAAGCTCAAACCACTCTGATATGGGCCTTACACCATCACCAAGGTTATGGGGGATAATGCTTTTGAACTTAGCATTCCCCCATTCCTTGGCATGCACCCAATGTTCAATGTGGACCACTTTCGGCCATACTTTCCACCATTACTGGACACATCAAATATTGCAAAACAACTCACACCAACAAAGCTAAACCCAGACTACATGGAGTAGGCCACAACTGATCAGATCATGGACACGCAAATTAAGAACACTTGCCGTAGAAGATCCAATTGTATCATGTTATCAAATTTGGCCAACTCCTGCACCAAGGCAAGTGGCTCACTAAGGACCAAGCTTAGTAGATGTTTCCCCATCTCATGGAGGCACTCAATGCAATGGGGACCATTACTTCCTAATGGGGGAGGACTGATCTAGGAAGATATTGGTGGCCACCCACCTATTCCACTTGGACCCCCACCATGGTTTCTTTCAGTTTCCTTAAATGTAGCACAATTTACTATTTTTGGCAAATTTTTGGGTCCTAAACTTCCGAAGGCATTTTGAGGCCCTAAATGACGTTTTTATGGAAAATGAGAAAAAATATATATTTTTTATTAATGTTTACAGTTTAGAGTTGTAGTCCTCGGGTATATCTTTCAAACAAGGTATTGTACATGTCAAACAGAGATCATATGCCAAAATTACGACCCTGCAAAATTGATGTACTAATTTACCCCAATGGAGCCCACATATTTTTAGCGCTTCATCTCTTAGGGTTAGGTTTTTGGATGTGTAGGGTTTTCCATTATTTCTCAATAATAATTAGACCTCAGAGCCTCATTATAACACAGTTCAGAAGGCATGTAACCGCCACATCTCTTCTCAGAGATAAGCTACCATCGCCTGAGCTAGTTTATTTCCATTCTGCATGTAACAATTTTTGGTATTTTTTATTAATGAATTGAAGTTATGTTTTCATTGTATCTCTATGTTCTTGTTTATATATGTATTCCATTTTGTTCCTTCATAAATCTAGATCAACCACTGAGCCTCAATGGAGCACTATGTCACCCTCCCGAGTATTTACTTAGTCCCATAGCTCCCCTCAAGGCCTCAAAATATCACTATAATGCTCCCTTGAGGCTCAAGCCAGAGACATGGTAATGCTCTCAAGTTTTTCTTACACTTAGATAATTTTTCCCAAGATTTTCTCACTTATCATTAATTTAATTTCCGAGAGAAGTAAAGTTTAAAAAAGGAATTATTGTAGTAATTAATGAACTAAAGCTCATAATAACTCTTTCAAAAGGCCCAATTGCTCCTTGGTTTACCACACCGCTTAGCTCTAGAGGATAAAATTCTTCATCCAGAGAGTAATACAAGTCGAATTTCCTCACCAACATTATATTTAACTAGTTTAGCCTAGGTAAGTCATTGCTCATGCTCATTTTACCTAAATTTTGTATTGTGTGGTTATTTTTTATGTAGTTACTTGCCAAACAATTATTTTATTTACTTGAAATTGTTTCATTACTTCGTGTCTTAATAGATTTAGTGGTTTTCAGTGATTTTTTGATTAATTTTGAGCTATCTTGAGCCGTTCTTCTATTGACCCTTTACTCCTTGAGATGCCCACACACTTGTATGACATCATATAGCTCATAGAAAAGGCTTATAATCTTCAACTCACCCTAGCAACAATTTAAGATTAAAATAAAGGACATTCAACTCTTAGCTAAGCTACCTCGCAATTTTTCCTACCTACCTCAACCCCAAAGTTACTCCCAAGCCAACCATGAATTTGCTTTTGGATTATAAAACATTTTTCCATGGTAACAAAACTCATAAAATCCTTCATCCTAATGCAATGGCTCTCGACTCTCATTTCCATAGTTGCCTAGTATTTTTTACACTATAATACCTAGGGTCTCATGCTTAAGGCCACCATGATGCTCTCAACTCAAATTTTTGGATTAAATCATGACCAACTTCTCTGTCTTCAAGGATAGGTACATGAACAAGTTTTTTTTTGCCAAGAAGCCATATTTTTCCTCCTAGTAGCAGAAATAAGTTTGTTTATGGAAAAATACATAACCATCATGGCTAGGATTGCGAATATTTTGACAATGATGGTTAAGCATGTTTCCTAGGTTGAATTTAATAGTCTTTATTTTTCCTCACTACTAAAACGTGCTACCTTTGCACAAGCACAACTAGCCTAAAAACAAAACCTCTGAATCTTTGCATTTATCGTTGTGAGCTAATCTACATAATGGTACCTTTTATTTTTATTGCATTTGTAAGAGGATCATGTCCATGTCTATGAAGTGAGCTAGCAAGGCACTGGTGGCTAAGATCTCAGATGAAGAGGAATCTAATAACTCAGCTAGTTCTGAATTTTGGGATATGCAATGTTTTATTGATAACTTACCATATGCACATCGTCAAAAGCATATCAATTGTTTCAGAGAGAAAATATACCTATAGAGGACCCTAACTTAGAGATTTACAAGGATAATAAAAGATATTGGCTACCTAAAGTGGTTGCTCATTCAACTATTCTTCCATGTGCAAAGGCAGTTGAATGGTTAGTGAAACATGGCGACTTTGAAGAAGTTGTTATCATGGAAAGTCATGGGAATCGCATTACTTCATTTAGTGCTTACAATATTGGAATGTATTACAAGCTTCCTAAAGAGGAAGTGTGCTTAGATGAAGACATGATAACATATTTCAGAATTTTTCCCAGAGAATTGTTGAAGACATTGTGGACTAGCAGAGGAACTTTTAAGACATGGGAAAATAAGGAATATCCAATGAATATGTGGAAAACCCCATTCCATCTAGTAGCTTCCATGTTGTGCTAGTCATTTTATCAGTGCAATGTTGAGGCATTCCCTAAAGATGGGTCCCAACCATGTACATTATAGCAGTTAAGGGAAGTATACTCGATTATGCCAACATCTTGTCATGTTCTCTAAGAGACAATATTGAATAGGCTCATAATCCCAAAGAAGGCCAAGAACCCGAATTTTTCATGGCTTCTTATCTCTTGTACATGGTTTGTGTAAAGATGTTATTCCAAGCAATGAACTTGAGGAGAAAATTTTGCAAGGAGACAGTCCACATCTACTGCAAAGTCCTTTGGGAGAACCACTACATATAGGCATATGTACATATTTGCCAATATTTTCTAGTGTCATTGCATGAAGCCTTATTTATGAATGTTTTGACCCTGCACAGGAATTACGTGCAAACAAATTCTTAAAAAAACAAAAAATATACAATGGCGAGAACATAAAATATACATAGAGATTTTTCTCCTGAAACCCAAAACCAAGAAAACCATATTGTTTTTTTAATTATATTCCTTTCAAAGTTATAATATATTATATACAAGTTGAAGCATTCATAAACCCCAATCCATTACCAAAGGATGAGAACATACATGTGGTTCCCTTGACCGGATCTACAAAATACCATGGGAAAAACCATCATGCATAAAACCATGCGCAAAAACCATGAGTGGTTCTACCCACCATCTTTCGGTCCACCCCATCCTTGGGTCCACCCAACCATTCTTAGGCCCACCTTCTTCTTTTTGTGTGTGTGTGTGTGTGTGGGGGGGCCGCAGTTGATCTGAACCCATCAGGGGCTAAACCACCCCGCACTATGCCCAATGTAATGTACAACGCCCGAGGCTAGTGTGCAAAGGGCGGTGTAGAGGTACACAATCATTGATCCATAGCCACAACGCTTGTTATTTCTCTACACCAAGAAAACATCCAAGTGCTCACAAACTTTGTTAATGCATCTGTAACATTATTCAAAATGTCCACCTTGACCAGCAATACTTTTTTGTCTTCAACCATATCCTGCACAAAGTGATATTGAACATCAATATGCATTGTCTTTGAATGATAAGTAAGGTTCATTGCCAAGAAAAATACACTTAATCTATTTGTATAGCTCATCATACCAATCCCATACCTGAACACAATCTCTTCAACCAAGTTGCTTCCTTGCTTGCATGAGTGACTGTCGTGTATTCAAACTTTGTAGTTGAAAATGCCACTATAGATTGTCTCTTGCTCATCCAATTGAATGCTCCTCCAAAAGGTTAAACAAATACCCACTTGTAGATCTTCTCTCATCCAGATCCCCAACCCAATCTATATCAACAAAGCCACGTATGTCCAACACTCTGTCCAATCCTGGTCTTCTTTGGTAGCACAAACTATAATCACTGGTGCCACATGGATACCTGAAAACCTACTTTACCTTTGCCCAATGCTCGTTCCCTGGTTTTGACATAAACTTGCACAATATTCCCACTGCATGTGCAATGCTCTGCTTGGTACAAACCATTGCATACATCAAACTACCAATTATACTCGCATATGGAACTTAGAACATGTCCTTTTCCTCTTCCTTTATCTTGAAACATTATGCTGCAAATAACTTTACACCTACAGAAATATGAACCTTCATCAGTTTCTAATTTACATATTAAACCTCTATAATATTGTCTCGACATACTTCCTCTAGCTTAATTGGAGCTTCCTCTTTGCCCGATCTCATTTAATTTCCATGGCCAAAATGAGTTTCGCAGCACCAAGATCCTTCATGTCGAATTTAGAGGACAATTGGATCTTCACATCCTGGATAATTTCTCTGTCATTTCCAATCAACAACATATTAGCCACATACAAGACCAAATAAATAACACGATACTAATTAATTTAGAGCACAAATAATGATTCACTTTGCTCCTTGTGAAGCCAATCCCTTGCATATATGTATCCAATTTTTTATACTACATCCTTGGTGACTACTTTAACCTGTACAAAGACTTTTTTTTACTTGCATAACAGTTCTTTCTTACCCATAACTGCAAAGCCTTTTGGCTACTTCATGTAGATTTCTTCTTTGTTTATGGGTTCAAAGCTTATAATCTTTTAAACCATCTTTACACCCAATAAAGATGCACCTTTCATATTTATTATCCAATTTGGTTCTTTTCTTCTCTAGAACATGAACAAAAATTACCTGCAAATGAATTCTTAGAAAATAGAAAATAGACAATGGCAAGAACAACAAATATGCACAGAGTTTTTTCTCATGAAACCCAAAACTAGGAAAGCTAGATTGATTTTTCATTATATTTCTTTCAATGTTATAATACATCATATACATGTCGACGCATTCATAAACCCCCAATCCATGAACCTTGGAGTCTTATCCTCTAACATTTATGAAGGTAATCTTCTAAACAAGCAAAGTGCAGTATCCACTACGTTTGCCCATAATTCTTATCCTAACTTAGCACCACTCATTATGCTCCTTTCTTTTTCCATCAACGTCTTGTTCATTCTTTTTGAAACTCCATTATGTTGAGGTTTGTATGGAGTAGTCTTTTGTCGTGCTATACCACACTTCTTACATAACTCTTTGAATTCCTTCTTGCAGAACTCTCCACCATTATTTGTCCTCAACACATTAATCTTCTTCTTTGTTTGATTTTCCACCAGAACCCTAAATTCTTTAAACTTGTCAAAGACTTCAACTTTATTTATGAGGAAATATATCCATGTATTCCTTGAGAAGTCATTTATAAATGAGACATAGTGCACAAATCTATCCAGTAATTGAACCGACACAGGTCCAAAGAAATCATTGTGCACAAGCTCTAATATTCCTTTGCCCTCTTAGCACTAGAGGAAAAACTCACCTGATCATGCTTCCCATACACATAATGTTCATATAAATCAAAATCTGGAGAGAAATTAGACATACCTTCTACCATACTATTACCATGTAGTATCCGAAGGCCCTTCTCTCCAATATGTCCCAGTCTTTGATGCCACAACATAGACTTTTCACCAAAGACCATGAGATTTTATGCTCCACTTTCAAGAATGATAGAACTATTGCATCAATCCATAACAGTTCTACCCAGAAGCTTGTACAAAGTTCTAATCCGAACTCCCCTCATCAATACCAGTGCTCCTTGAACCATCTTGCAGGTATCTTTCTTGAACATTGTCTTTACACCTGCATCATCCATCTTGCTTACAAAAAATAGATTTCTAGCCAATCGAGGAATTTGTAGAACACTAGGAAGTGTTCTAATCCTTCCACCCATCAGCTTTAGCTTTACTTTTCCTCATCGTATGATTTTGGTTTTTTGTAATCACCTAAGATGACATCAACGCCATCATATTTATGATATTTGCATAACCACTTCCCGTGGGGAGTCATATTAAAGGATGCACTTAAGTCAATCAACCATGCCTTATGATCTACATGTGTACTTGAATAAGCCAAGTACACATCTGCACCTTCATCCGAGGTAGTTTTTTCCTTTGTAGGAGGAGCATCATCAAATCCCTTTTGTTTCTCATGAGTCTTAGATCTACAATCTTTCTTGTAGTTCTCTTCTCTTATGCATTTCCAACATTCATTTATAAATTTTCTTGGAGATTTAGATCTCCCACTTGAGTATTTATATTTATGTTATGACAATGTCCTTTTATAAACAAGGCATCTATGTTCTGGCTATCCATGCTTTTTCATCTCTTCTCCTCAGACAACAAGGATGAGACTATTTCATCAAATTTCAAGGTATTTGTATTGCCACCAATGGAAACACCCAGACTATCCCATCAGTTTGGTAACGAACACAACAAAATGATGCACTTATTTTCCTATGAAATTTTAATATCGACAATAACTGACTTACCATTGTATTGAAGGAGTTCATATGCTCCATCAGCGTGTCTCTGACCCTCATCATCTAGTTAAACAACTTCTTATGTAGAAAGAACCTATTTACTAGGGACTTAAATTGATACCAAGTTCCCAACTTGTCTTATAAAGATTTCGTTGTAGCTTCCCCAGAAACATTCGGTAATACTGAATTTGAGACACACAATTGTATTATGCTCTTTGCCTTACGATCCAACTTGGTCCAATCCTTTGTCGACATTGTTGTTGGTTTAGTACCTTGATCCACCATGATCCACTAATCTTTATCCACCAACACATCCTTCATCTTAAGCTTCCATGGCTCAAAACTCTAACCTTTCAATTTCTCGATCTTTGTCTTTCCACTGTTTGCCATTTCCTTTCACCACAAGAATTGATTTTGCAGAACTCCTACTGTAACAAGGTCTACCACAAGCCCAAGTAAAACCCCTCATCTACAAAGGCGTCCCCTTGAAGCCAAAACTACTTTGATAATGAAGGCTTTAACCCTATACATAAATTACATGCAAACAAATTCTTAAAAAATAGAAAATATATAATGGTGAGAACATAAATATACAATTTTTTTTTTCTCCTGGAACCCAAAATCGGGAAAACCAGATTGATTTTTCATTATATTCCTTTCAATGTTGCAATACATTATATACATGTCGAAGCATTCATAAGCCCCTAATCCATTAACCCTGGATCAGAACATAACCATAGTTCCCTTATCCAGATCTAGAAAATACCATGGGCAAAACCATCATGCCCAAAATGATGGGCAGGTTCATCCATCATCATTGGGTCTGCCCAACCATCCTTGCATTCGCCCCCCATCCTTGGGTTTCCCAAATAACATTAGGTCTGTCTAATTTATTTATTTATTTATCTTTTTTAATATTTTATGTTATTTTATTTTATTTTGATTTTTCCCCAACCATCCTTGGGTCTGCCTATATATATATATTGGGCACTGCCCCAAACCCTTGAAGGGGGGCTACTTCCCACCTACAACCCCCCTACACCCAACACAACGTAGCATCTCTTAAGACTAGCCATGAAAAGAATATAACACATACCCAACAATTCAATGAAATTACTCTGTGTATGTCTAAAACGTCCAGGTGGGTACTACCCTAAGTTGGTGACTTGTTTGTGGAGCAAGATGACGCTTACCTCAAGATATTTGGAGCAACCAAACCTCCCTAGGTGAAACATCAATTTCCTCCATAGGATGAACGCATGTATATCCAATTTCATGTTGATGTAATGGTTGATCCACAACTTGTTCAACTTCATAATATTGTGTCCCATATAATGGTTGTTAATTCCTTGGTGATTAGGTTCCCAAGGTCCTTTGTAAGAAAGACAAATTTTGTCTCTTATGTTTATTCCCGTTGCCTTCATTATCTTTTTGCATTGGAATAATTATTTTCATTTGTACCAGCTAATAATTGAGATTCCAACATCCCATAATGCTCTCGCAATTTTGTTAAATTCTTGTTATACTTTTCAAAGCTTTGCAACAATTCTAACAAGCACTCTTGTTCATGAAATGTTTTCATCTTTTGCACTGAAAGAACTAATTCTCAACTACAACTAACTTAAAGCACTTCTGAAAATGGATCTTAAACTAAAAACCCCTTAGGCTGGCATGATGCACAACTTTTATACCACTGCAATATCCCCTACTAAATTATCTTGACCAAACTTTCAAAACCCTTGATTTTTCTCTTTCATACATTTTGCCAAACACTTTGCATGTAAACCCTTCTTCAAATTCTTTGCATGTAATAAAATAAGAAGCCTTTATCTTGTAGACATTTTTGACAAACATTTTGCATGTAATCAAATAGGAAATATTTATAACACAATGATCACACAACAAATGTATCACAATCAATATTACCATAGTAAATACCATAACAAATATATCCTGGTCTATTTTATTAATCTGCCCTTTTATTACAAGTTGGGGCAATCTTTTTAGGAACAAGAATCAATTATGGGAATCACATGAACAACCTTTATTGCAGGATGATTTGATAGGAGAAAGAGAATGCTAACAATGCTAGGATTTCCCCTCTCCTAAATGTTGGAAGAGATCATGCTAGATAGACCAGTTATAGTAGTTTGATCCTCCTTTTTATGTCATGAACCAGTGAAAAGTGCCTCTCTTTGATAAGAGAAATAATGTCGAGAATGAGCAACAAGATTTGAACCAAAGTGACCCCCTTAAATGTTGATAATGCAACATGTAAATGACAATGTGGCCTTCACACTCCATGAACTCGGGCTGTACCCATGGCTTGGCCAAAACAAGTGAATAAACCAATGAATGTAGATAAATGTCTTTCGGACTAAACACATCATTAGGATTTGGTTGACGTTTTGAACTAACTAATGTGGTTCACCCTCAAGACAAGGTGAAAAAATCAATCGATCTTCAAAAATAAATAGCATGGATGCATCATTGCCTAGAGTTGACCATTGAAAACTAGGTGTTAGTAAATTAGTTAATAAGGTAAATAAAATAATATTTTAAAATAGGTTGTTGGAGTTATTTATTAAAAATATTATATATTTAATTTAAGTCATTGTTAGGATATATATATATATATATATATATATATATATATATATATAATATATATATATAATAATATAGTGAAGAAAGATTCTTAAATTAATTAAAAATATATAGGGGTTAGAGTTAATTATTTTAAATTATATTAAAAATTAATATAATTTTTTTAATGATACTTAGTTTAATAGTGTAAAAAGAATAGGTTCCAAAAATATATTATATATTTATCATAATTCATAAATTTAATTAAAATGTTACACATTATTTTATTATAAAGTAGTTATTAAAGGGTTTAATTAAATATTAAATAAATAAATATAATATTGCACAAATTTAAATAATAATAAGTTATGCTTTAGAAAGGCTCTAAAACTCTTAAAATAGTTGCGAGTCTATTTATTATATTCATTATAAATAAATAAAGGAAATTGATGATATAGAAATTAATAAAGATATGTGGTAAAAAAAGGGGATATTATAAAGAAGTTGTTAGGAGATTAATTATTATGTTAAACAGATTAAATTAAAGTAGAATTTCAAATAGAATAAAGTTATAAGAACTAATAAATGGTAAAAAATTTAAGGAAAATAATATAACAAATAAATAATATTTAGAAATAAAACATAAAAAGGAAAAGAGAAAGGGGGAGGAATCATGAAGAGAGATTCAGAATCCAGCTCTTACTCAATTTCCAACCATCATCCCTGCTAATATTTCTAGCATGCCTCTCAATCTCAATAGCCTCTCTAAGCTTCCTATGGTGGAAGTGATCAACCCTAGCAATGACACTGGAGTCCTCAATACAAACATGGTGTTTGAATTTATCTGTATGTTCAACAAGAGCTGATGAGCGGGAATGATTGTGCCTAATGTCTACGACATGTTCATGGATTCTCTGGTTAATGGACCGACCTGTTTCTCCAATATAGGGAATAACATAGGAACAAGGAACAAGGTAGACACCTTTCATGTCCTTAGGGTCAACAGGGTCTTTAACAGACCCAAGAGAATTTCTAATGGTATTGAGAGCCTTGAATGAAGAGGAGACATTATTCTTTCTAATGATATGGGCAATACTGTCCGTGGTCCCTTGGATAAACGAGAGATGAACCTTGGAGATAGGATAAACACAAGTAATTAATACTCTTAACCCTTTACAAGCTCTTTGAAAGGCCTTGAGGCCTTGAGTTTTGCTATACCCATTATTTTTAAAAACTTCAAGAAGATGAGATTTCTCCTGATCAAGGTGGTTTTCATCAAAGATTCTCAAATCACGGGTAACGAGAGTGTTGAGAACACCAAATTTCTAAGCAGGAAAATGATGAGAACTAACATGAAGATATTGTTTCGTATGAGTTTTCTTTCGAAAAACTTGGTGAGAAACAGAACATCATCTATTCTAGAGAGGAGAATGTCAAGGAAGGGAAGGCACCCATCCACTTCAACTTCCATTGTGAACTTGATGGAGTCTTATTGGGAATTAAGGTGGCTAAGAAACAGATCCAACTTCTCACAGCCATGAGGCCAAATGACGCAAGTATCATCAACAAACCTCTTCCACTTTTTAGGGCGAAAATGAGTTGAGGCTTTAAAGGCCTTGGTTTCAAAATCTTCCATAAATAAGCTAGCAACTATAGGGGAAAGAGGGGAACCCATCGCAACACTGCAAGTTTGCTCATATAACTCACCTTGGAAACAAAAGAAAGTCGAGGTGAGGCAAAGGCCAACTAATCTGGCAATGTCTTGGTATGTGATCTGATTTATGACACCAATGGCCTCTTGAATGGGGATTTTGGTGTATAACGACACAATGTCAAAAATAACCAACAAATCACTAGGGTCCAACCTTATATCCTTCCATTCTTTAAGAAAGGAGGCTGAGTCCTTAACATAAGAATCAGTGTGACCTATAAGAGGTTTAAGCTTTTGAGCCAATAACTTAGCAAGAAGATTAGTAGGCCCACCTATTGTGTTAATAATAGGTCTTAAGGGAGCCCCAGATTTATAAATCTTTGGAAGGCCATAAATTCTGGGGGTGAGGGGATTCAGGAAAGAGGATTAAGAGACAAATTCGATTTAATGGTGATTGTTACTTCCTTAGAAAGAGACTTGATGGGATTCTTTTTAAGCTTGATGTAACTGCCACTATTAGAAAGATGGTCAATCATTTTGCATACATAGTCCGACTTATCCAGAATGACGATGGCCCCACCTTTTTCAACTCTAAGGATGATAATGTCAAGGTTGTCCCTTAGGGATTTAAGGGCAAGAAACTCTACTTTTCTAAGGTTTCTTTTGGGAGGCTTAGCCTTCTTAAGAACAATATCACAATCCTGCCTAATAGCTTCCTTGACATTATCTGGAAGGTCCCTAATGCCATACTCGATGTTACAAATAATGTCATAGATGATAATATTCTTAGGGGAAAGGGCAAAATTAAGCCCTTTACTTAGGAGACTAAAAACAAAAGAATCAAAATTATTGCTAGAGAGGTTAATAACATTTTTAAAACTAAGAAGGGAATTATTTTTATTATTATTATTATTATTGAGCGAAGTGGAAGAAATCATGTTGTTGTTGTTATTATTATTATTATTATCATTATTATCCTTAAGCGGAGAGGAGGAAAGCATGTTATTATTACCAATAATAATATTATTGTTATATTCATTCATATTAATAAATTATTAATATTACCATTATTGATCAAACCTAGATTATTCATATTAGAATAATTCAAATCTGAATCCAAGGAGGAAACAGACCTAGATAAAATATGCCCAGAAGCTGAAGAGGAAATAGAGCTGGCGAGGTTACTATGAATGAGGATGTGTGAACAGAAGGGGACAGGAAAGGGGAATGGAATCTGCACGAGACAGAGGAGTCGAGCTTGGGTGAGGACAGAGGAGGCGCAGAGGTTGAAATCACAAAGTGTTGAGCTGATGAAGGGGAAACTAATGGAGGCTGAGAGGGAGGTGTAGAAGCGGAGAGAAGATGAAGAGGAAACAACAAGGTTGTGAGAGGAAGGCCCTCTACCCCCATCCGCAGACACAGCACCATGGGCCAGAATATTTACAATTTCAATAGGAGCAACGAGAAGAGGAATCACGCCAGAGCGAAATTCCTTGCGGGGTGTGATGCAGGGTTCATTGTAGGGGCAATGCACAGAGCAAGACCCAAGGTCTGAACCCTAGGGGGGGCACCCTTGTGTAGACAACAAGAGGAATTGGCTACACCAAAGAACATTCCAGAGCGAGGACAGGGTTCTGAGGAGCTCGAGGGAACAACTTCAATTCCAGATTCAAGATCAGACAGAGTTTGACCCGCTAGCGCTGAGGATGGGTGGGCGGATGTCGATTCCAAAATATGCCTGCAAACCCATGTGCTTAGAGCAGAGACCTGCTCTTCACTGATCCTGCTCAATGTTTGACAACCGGAGAACTGAGAGCCGACACTTAGCATTTTATCGAACTTGGTTGAGTGCTTCTTCTTAGAGATCTCTTCTAAACGAAGGGCTTTCACAGACAAACCACCATCGATCACTCCCCCAAGAAAACCAAAGACACCATTGGCCAGATCAATATGAAGAAAAACTAACTTGTGGGAAAGAAAAGCTAGATGTCTCCTTAATTTACCGATCTCAGATCTATTAAGAGGCAGACTACATTTAAGAAAAATAAGCCAGTTTTTAGAATTATTTAGAGGATGAGAAATGTGCGCAAACACTGGAACTAATGATGCATCCCTACATCATTTGAGAAATGTAAGATCATATTTCTTCTTAGCAACTTGTAGTCGAGCTCGTTCAAATTGACGAGCTTTATCAACCATTTCTCTTCTATGTAGGGCAATAATGTTAGATCTAAGACTTTTGTGATCCATAATGTAGATAAATGGCTTTTGGATTAATCACATCATTAGGATTTGGTCAACGTTTTGAACCAATTAATGTGGTTCATCCTCGAGACAAGGTGAAAAAATCAATTGATCTTCAGGAATAAATAGCATGGATGCATCATTGCCCAGAGTTAACCATTGAAAACTAGTCGTTAGTAAATTAGTTAATAGGGTAAATAAAATAATATTTTAGAATAGGTTGTAGAGAATTATTTATTAAAATATTATATATTTTAAATTAATAAAAATAGTGTTAGGAATAATTACTTATTAGAAAAAAAATATTTTCCAATGGTAGTGAGAAAGGATTTTAGAATTAATTAAAATACCATAATAGTTAGGAGTTAATTTATTTTAAATTAATATTAAATAAATTAAAGTATTTTTTTTTTGATACTTAAGTTATATGGTTAAAGAAATAAGTTCCAAAAATATATTATTATTTACATAATTTAATAGTGAATTAAAAAGGTTTACAAAACTAAATTATTTAATATATAAACAATTATATTAGAGTTTAATTATATTAATAATAAATTATAATAATTGCACAATTAAATAATAATAAAGTTATAAGAAGGTTCAAAAGGCTCCAAACTCTTAAAAAAATAAGTTGGGAAAGTCCCTATATATTATATTCCATTTAAATATAATAAAATAAAATAATTGATAATATAAGAAATTAAATAAAGAATATGTGGTAAAAAAAGGGATATTATAAAGAGGTTGTTAGGAGATTAATTATTATCTTAAACATATTAAATTAAAGTAGAATTTCAAATAGAATAAAGTTATAGGGGGCGTCAATGGTAAAAAACCGAAGGAAAATAATATAATAAATAAATAATATTTAGAAATAAAACATAAAAAGGAAAAGAGAAAGGGGGAGGAATCACGAAGAGAGCCGAAATCAAGCTCTTACTCAATTTCCAACCACATCCCTGTTAAGATTTCTAGCACGCCTCTCAATCTCAATAGCCTCTCTAAGCTTCCTATGGTGGAAGTGATCAACCCTAGCAATGACACTGGAGTCCTCAATACATACATGGTGTTTGGATTTCTCCACATATTTAGCAAGAGTTGATGAGCAGGAGCGATTGTGCCTAATGTATGTGGCATGTTCATGGATTCTCTCATTAATGGACCAACCCATTTATCCAATATAGGGAATACCACATGAACAAGGAACAAGGTAGACACCTTTCATGTCCTTAGGGTCAACAGGGTCTTTAACAGATCCAAGAGAATTTCTAATGGTACTGAGAGGCCTGAATGAAGAGGAGAAATTATTCTTTCTAAGGATATGG
>APFE030746598.1:3134-21748 GCA_000404065.3 Pinus taeda
TTTATTTCCATTTCTGTTTGTAAGCATATTTTAGTATTTTACATTAATGAAATGAAGTATTATTTCTGCTGCATCTTTGTGTTTATGGTTATCTCTGTAATCTTTTGTGTTCCTATTTAAATCCGGATCAATGATTTCAAAGCGGTCTGCTTTTTCTCTGTTTTTCTTTGCATGTCCCTAACGAGGTCGGGATATAAGGAGTTAGGACTTGAACTGGTCGAACTTTTGTAAGACCAGCCTCCCAAATCCCGACGACCTCACATGGCGAATGAAAAGAAAGCCGAGGGAGCAGGAGATCCTATCAAAATATTTCTCGAAGAAGCCCTCGAGCGATAAAGGAATGCGATGATGGAAAACTTTGCCCAGATCCTTCAGCGCCTACCCAAGGGCGACGCATCAACTTCCAACAGCTACCCTGGAAACGCCACACTGTTTAAGGTACAAGTTGATTTTGAAATCCCCATATTCGAGGGTCAGATAGACGTAGATGCTGTCGATAAATGGTTAAATACGCTAGAGGGTTATTTTTCCATTCATAATTTTTCCTGTCAGGAAAAGATTAATTTCGCTCTTCTCAAAGCAGCTCCCGACATCAAGGACTGGTGGGAAACCTACTGTGAGCAGAAGGATGAAAGTACAGGCTCACTATTTTCAGTTGCACCCACTTGGTATTCATTCCGGGATGCCATCAAGGAGTAGTACTACCCTGTCGGAAGCTATGAGGATCAATACATAAAGTGGACCACGCTGCGGCAGGGAAGGGACCAAGACGTGCCAGAGTTTACTAATATTTTCCATACCCTTCGCACAAAGTTGGGTATTAAGGATTCGGAGTAGCATTTGGTACTTAAATACCGCGGCTGCTTGCACAAGTATATCCAAGAAGAAATAAAATTCCTGAACATCTCCTTGCTTGGCACGGCATACCGATATGACGTCAAGGTCGAGAAAAGTTTAAACAGAAGAAGCTCCACTCATAACACAAGTGAGTGTCGGGCCAAGCAGTCACTGGTGGCCGAGCTAAAGGTTTCAGAATTAGATGCATGTTCCGACTCTGAGTCAAAACCCGACAAGGGGAATGACAAAAGGAAGTAGATTATGGATGCGAAGCCCAATGCCACCGTTGCCACCACGAAGATCCAGAAGGAGGAACCCGAAGATCCAGAGGAGGAGGAGCGTCTCTTCCACTCCCAGATGTGGGTAAAGGGCTCCTCGCTATAGTTCATTATCGACAACGAGAGCCCAAATAACCTCATTTCGGCAGAGGTCGTGAAGCGGCTGGGCTTACTGACCACAACACATCCACAACTGTACACCATCGGGTGGCTTCACCAAGGACGAGATCTTAACGTGAGCCAAGAGTGTCGCCTTCCATACAACATTAAGCCCTTCATGGATGAGGTATTGTGTGACATTGCTCCCCTTGAAGTTTGTGATGTATTATTAGGACAACGATACTTGTGGAAGAGACATGCTGTGTATGAATCAAGGCCCTGTGCTGTTATTGTTACTTTGGGAAATAAATTGTATAGGATACCATAGGTAGCACCGCCTACCGCCATCTCTTTGGTTACTGCAAAACAGTGCAGTATGCTCATTTCCAAAACTGGGAAATTTGTTTTCTTGATGATACATCCTCAAGGAAAGAAGAAGACGGTGGCCATGACCTCCAGACAGGGCCCCTTTGCATGACAACTATTGATGGACAGGGTCGTGGAGGAGTATGAGGACATCTTCACCTCCCTCGCAGGGGTTCCCCTGCACTGTCAAGTCAAGCACTCCATCGATCTGACCCCAGGTGCGCTGATGCCAATGGACCAATCTATCGGCACTCCGTTCTAGAGAACAATGAAATCAAGAGGCAGATTTAGGAGCTGTTGCAGAAAGGTCACATCCGTCCGAGTTCATCGCCTTGTGGGAGCCCGATCATGTTGGTACAAAAGAAGGATGGGACTTGGAGACTCTGTATTGACTATTGAGCGCTGAACAAGATCACTGTCCGTAATAGGTACCCGATCCCACGGATTGAGGACCTCCTAGACCAACTGAAGGGGAAGAAATATTTCATCAAGATCAATTTGAAGTCAGGATATCACCAGGTACTAATCGAGATGTGTGGAAGACTGCCTTCAAATCCAAGGAGGGCCTTTTCGAATGGTTGATTATGCCTTTCAGATTGACGAATGCTCGTGCAACCTTCATGAGGCTAATGGATGACATCTTGCGGCCATTCACCAACTCATTTGTAGTGGTATACTTGGATGACATCCTGATATTCAACCAGAGTTGGGAAGAGCACCTCCACCACATCCGACAAGTTCTCCAAACACTGCGGCAACACAAGTTATGTGCCAATTTGGAGAAATGCACTTTTGGCATGACCCAGCTTCAGTATCTGGGATACATTATTGATGAATAGGGGGTTCATGTGGATCTAGCCAAGATCCAAGTCATTCGGGATTAGCCATCTCCAACCACTCTGACAGAGCTCCACATCTTTCTAGGTCTTGGCAACTTCTATCGTAGGTTCATGTTAGGATTTTCTCATATCACTTGGCACTTGAGTCAAGTCACCAAGGGAGGAGCAAAAGAAAAATTATTTTGGTTTGAATCTCAATAGAAGGCATTCATAGAGTTGAAATATCGCCTCTGCTCCGCACCAGTGCTCGCATTACCATAATTGCAACAACCATTTGAGGTCACGACAGATGCCTCTGACTATGCTATTGGGGCAGTCCTTACTCCGATGGGCATCCAGTGGCATATCACAGTGAGACACTTTTAGACACGTTACAAAAGTATCCCACTTATGACAAAGAGATGTATTCCATTGTGAAAGCCTGCTGAAAATGGAAGCATTACATTTTGGGGAAGGAAACGGTTATCCACACAGACCACCGACCTCTACAGTTCATACAGACCCAAGGGAAATTGCAGAATGATTGCCATCAAAAGTGGTCCACATACCTACAAAAGTTCCATTTGAATATCAAGTATAGAAGGGCAGCACTAATATGTTGCAAATTGCCTCAGTCGACCATCGATCATGGTGTTAACCACCATGCTCAACTCTTGTGGGAATGAGACTCTGATTGGCACTTCTCTACAAAAGTCGACCTAGAATTCGGCCACACATACCAGACACTCATTGGAGGGGCAACATGTTCCAGATTTCACCTCCAAGATGCCTTGTTATGCCACATGGATCACCTTTGTGTTCTTCAAGCGAGCATGCAAGATGATGGGAAGCACCTATGGTCGAGCTTACTGGGAATTTGGGTCGAGAAAACATCAGTACTGCAAAAGTATTTCTATTGGTCGATCTTCGACAGATGTCGGGAAGTACATTAGTCATGCACTGCCTGCGCCCTGCGATCGACCACAGAAGCAACGCCTCTATGCCCTACTGCTCCCCTAGTCGACCTTGGAATACATCTCCATGGATTACATGTCAGGCTTGCTTCACTAAGCATGGAAACGACTGTGTTTTTTTGGTCATCGACAAGTTCTCGAAGATGGCCATTATGGCGGCTACAAAAGAATATCACAACAGAAGCCATTGCTAAACTCTTCTTTGAACGAGTGTGGTACACTTGAGGATCCCACAGTCTATCATCTCGTATCGGGATAGCAGGTTCCTCAGTACATTTTGGTCCAGTCTCTGGTCGATGCTGGACACCAAACTCACTAAGTCCACAACCTTCCATCCTCAAACTGATGGCCAGACAGAGGTTGTCAACAAGATGATCGTACACATTCAATGCATGTATAACTCAAAGAATCCACGCACATGGGATAAGAGCCTCCCTTATGTTCAACACAGCTACAACTGGGCTCTCCATAGCTTGACTGGCCACATCCCTTTTCAGGTGGGCTTGGGATTCCAGCCATTATGTCCCATTGATGTGGCCATGCCATTTGCAACTAATCACGCAGATTCGCCTCATGTCCAGTTCGAAACAGATAAGTCAAACAACTTCATTGAACACATCCAACATATCCACTAGTAGGTCCATGACATTTTGAAGAAATCAAATGCCAAGTACAAGCAGTGACATGATCAACATTGGGTGCCACACAAGTTTCAGGTGGGCAACAAAGTCTGGTTGCATTTGCAAAAGGAACGCCTTACCAGAGCCTATCGGAAACTCATACCACTCCAATATGGTCCTTACACCATTACCAAGGTTGTGGGAGACAATGCATATGAGCTCAACATTCCCCCATTCCTTGGCCTGCACCCAGTGTTCAATGTGGATAGCCTTCAACCATACTTTCCACCATTACTAGACACATCCGACATTGCACAGCAAGTCACACCCACAGAGTTAAATCCAGATTGCATGGAACAAGCTGCAACTGATCGAATCATGGACACAGATATCAAGCACACTCACCAGTAGAATATTCAACTGTATTGAGTTGTAAAAGCAGGCCAAATCCTTTACCAGGGCAAGTGGCTCACCAGGGACCGACTTCAGCAGAAGTTTCCTCATCTCATGGAGGAACTCAATGCAATGGCGATGATTTCTTCCTAAGGGGGAGGAATGATCTAGGTGGATATTGGTGGCCACCCGCCAAGTCCTCTTGGACCCCCACCATTGTTTCTTTCAGCTTTTCAGTTTCCTTAATTGTAGCACAATTTACTATTTTTAGCAGTTTTTCGGGTCCCGAACTTCCGGAGATGTTTTGAGGCCCTGAACGACGTTTTTTGGGAAAAGTGGGAGCGACATGGGCCGATGTTGTTTTTCCCAAAGTTGTAATTCTCGGATATATCTTTCTAACAAAGATCATATGCCAAAGTTACGACCCCGGGAAGTTGATGTACCAATTTACTCAAACGGGGCCCACAATTTGGCGTTTCATCTTCTAGGGTTAGGTTTTTGGATGTTTAGTGTTTTCCATTACTTCTCAACAATAAATAGGCCTTCGATCCTCATTGTAACACAATTCAGAGGCATGTAGCCGCCACATCTCTTCTCAGAGATAAGCTACCATTGCCTTAGCTGGTTTATTTCCATTTCTGTTTGTAAGCATATTTCAGTATTTTACATTAGTGAAATGAAGTATTATTTCCGCTGCATCTCTGTGTTTATGGTTATCTATGTAATTTGTTGCGTTCTTGTTTAAATCCACATCAATTTTTCATGTTTTTTTTTTTTTTTTTGTTGCAGTGGAAACATTTTTACACTTAAAACTAAGTATTTCCAATTGTGCACAATATGTATGATAATAAGGATTCAAGGTCACAATCCTTCTCAAATAGGAAAATGAGAAGAATATAACCAAAATGAGAAAATAAGGAAGTTAGAAACAACATTGAATATTTATTAGTCAATTCACATGTTTTCTCTTCTTGTTTAGTTCAAAATCAATATAAATCATGTAGATAACTCTATGAGGACTTTAACAATGAAAAAAATGTGTATTAATATGTAAAGTCATGTTTACTATATTTAAATTCTTGTTCTTGCAACATTATGTAAACTAAAAGGAGGTCTTATGCATGTATAAAGTGTTGATTACATATTTTTATGGACCATAAGAGAAACAAATGGGCTTACATGGATGAATGAGAGGTTTTAATTTTTTCTTTATGGATAATGGAACAATTTTGACTTTTCTTTTCAATGGTAATTATAAATAAAATTTGAATTAATTAATATTTTATGGCTAAGAATTAAATGGTAAATAATGTGATGGTGATTAAGAGGTATTTGTTTGACTTTCTAATAGACTTGGTGATGCACTTTTCTTTTCTATTTAGATTATGTAAAATAAATATCTATTTTTATGTATTTATAAGTAAATTATTTAAAATAGACATGGCTTTATCATTGTGAACATGATGTAATATTAGCGAGGAGAAATGTAAAAACATGAATTTTAGTGACTATATTGTGATAAGTACGTGAAAAAAATAATATTTCGCGAGTTGCTCATTAAGAAATAATAAAAAATATTATTTGTCAAAAGTTTAAATCTAATATAGTATGATTTTTGTATTATTTAACTCATATTTATTATTAAAAAGAATTAAATTTAAACCAGTACAATAGCAACTAAAGAACTAAAATAACACCAAAATGTTACCTTTTTATTACTAGAAAAAATTTTACATGCCTACTTAGGGAGAACTACAAGTAACTTCACAAGATTTATTTTACATTTCTTGATCCTCATCTTTAGAGAGAGAGATTTCTAATTTAAATTGGTAAGAGTTGCTATAAATATTAAATATAAATTGTTGAAAATCTCATAACTTTGGTAATAAATTAAATTAAATAATTATAGGTTTTTAAAGTTATATTAAATCTAGATTAATTATGAAAAACTTTGACTTAATATTTTTAGATTAAACAATAGATTGAATTTTATAAACCAATATAGGTCCATCTTAACAACGAATCTACCAAGTGTTTAGAGGGATCAAATCTCATTATATGAAAATCTCTTTTTAGAATGTGTTGTAGTTGCTACAACCACCCTCCAATTTTTTCCCATGCTTTGATTTTGGAGCCTCCCTTTTGTCCACATGAGCTTATCTTTTACTGTCGTCAAGTATTCATGTTGTGATAAAGACTTATCTTTTCTTGCTTTGCTTGTGATGTACTGATCCTGGTTTGATATCTTTCAAACACAAGCTAACTTTTGACTTGACCTTGCAGCATTGCTGGGCTTGCCTCCAGAAACTGCGCAATCTTGGAAGGTAGGCCAACCTTGCCTCCAGAAACTACGCAATTCTTCTTGGCAGGCCAACCTTGAGCATGGAAATTGCACAATTCTGGATGGAAGCCCAACCTTGATTATGGAAATTGCACAAAACATCTCATCATCTTAGAAAGTACGTAATACACTAAGTCAAGAAGTTGCCTAGTCCTTGGGAATTATGCAATCCTTCTTATCAGTGTGCATGCAAGTTTCCCAAAAAAGAAAAAGAAAAAAAGCAAAAAACATCTCTAGAAAATAGGGATTCATTAATTAGTTCCCTGAAGGTGACACACTTGCTATTTTTGGAACTTTCCGTCAAGTGTCACTTTTTCCTTGATTTTAGGCATGCACCATAAACCCTAATCAATATATATATATATATATATATATATATATATATATATATATATAATGGATGCCCCTAGAGCTCATTTGTACATTCGATCTTGGATCTCTAGCATTCTCAAGGAGATTAAGGAGCCTTCGGTGGGGTTTGCAGTGCTTTTCTGGGTGAGTTTTTCTTTCGTTTCTTTTCATAGTTTGACTTTTGTGAGTGATGTTTTGCTTACTTATTTTCATGGTTGCTGGTGTTTTAATGTATATTAGCTTTCACAAGTGTTGGTTCGATCTATCGTTCGCCTTTTACAAGTGTCACAATAATTTTCTTGTTTTTTCCCATTAGTGGTCATCGTTTGAGCAACTCTCCATGCATGTTTGATTTTCCTTTTACCTGTTGATATTTTGCACTTAATTTGCACTAATCCATCTATTCTTATTCTGATCTGCACTCTAACTTGCAACATCATTCAAATCTGCTTGTTCCCCACACCCTTACCAGGAAGATCTGCTCATCCCTTGGTCAATGTTTACCTATTCTAGTTGGGCAGTGCATAAGTCGAAGCTTAAGCTGTTAGTTTGGCCTATGAGACTAGATGATGCACATTAACTGGCTGGACCAACTACGCATTACGCAGTTCCAAGGCTCAAGCCCATCCCTTGGACACTAAGGCTACACAATGCATAGTCTCCACCCTAGTTTACCCAGGTAGAACTATGCATTGCACAGTCTCTAGCCTCAGGATGCACCACTGACTGCTAAGACTACATAATGTGCAGTTCAGGCAGCCAGTCTCCCTCATTCACCTCAAGAATTGTGAAATTCTCCTACTTAGACCACTGGTTGTTATTGTGATCTTTCTTTATAAGTTGCTTTATTGAAGCTAATTTGTCTTTGACATGAGTGCATTTTCCTCCTACAAGTATTACAGTTGTTGACCAATTCTCTTCATCAGTCATTGACATCATGGAACTAAAGAGATATGATTCAAAGGAAACCACAAAAAACAATACTAGGGAGGCAATCGTGAGTACGCCAATGAACTTGCTGGTTTACTCAGATACTCAATTGTTCATAGAAAAGGAATCCAATATCACATCATAGAAAGTGAATGAAGCATTCACAGCAAGAGGCTTTAAAACATACCTTGAAGACCAACAAGTGTGTTGTCACTCACTGCTTTATCAGTCATCAGTTGCTTCAAATGCCAAATAGCAATGAAGTTTGATGCTAATTTTTGAGCCACAAAAGCTATCAGAGCTTAATCAGACCCTCTCCATTCCTAGTGCTCAAAAAGATATTTCCAATGATATATGAAAGTCCAAAAATGGACTCCTGGAGTAGAAGTTAGAGCATGTTGAAGTTACCCTCGGGAAAGCTGGAAAACAAAGAAAAAACACAAAAGGAGCAAGGCAAATTGCAATTGGAGGTCTAGGAGAAAATCAAAATCCCACATCCTGCAATACCAAAGTCCCGTAATCCTGCAGTCCCGCGATCCCGTAGTCTTGCAGGTCCCACATACCGCGTCTCGCAATATTGCTATATCGTAGTCCCGCAATCCCGCATCCCAAAACATCGCAGTCCCGCACACTCCAAAACCTTGTGTTATCGCTGATTTATGATATAGTAGTACATCACCAGGGAGGCCAAAAAATCGTCCACAAAGGAAAAGCATGAAAAAACTAAGGCCAGGCCGCCCCCTTCTCTCTCCTCCACATGGCAGTGCGATGGTATGACGATCGACGATTGACAACTTTGGGTTATCATCTATTGGCAATTGGTGGGGGTCACTGCTCCAAAACATTGTAAATTGCCAATCTTGCATTTAGTGTTACATCGCTAGGGAGGGCCGGAATTTATTTACAAAGGAAATGCATGTGAAAACAGGGCCGGGCAGACCTCTTTCTCTCTCCTCCAGGGGGCCGACATATGATTGGTCCTTAGAGTTAACATGGCAACTGGCATCATGAATGATGTGGAAGTACAGAGGACACATGGCAGTACGGATGTTGATGTGGAAGATGACATGTGTCGCTCAGTTTCAACATTTTCAGGGGTGAAATGAGGCCATTTCTGGGTGACACATGTCACCACTCACAAGGTGACATGTGGTAGTTATGACATCACCCCAAGGTATCGACAATCGGAAATCACATGAAATAAAACCTTATTCCTCTGCCGATACTGCTCCCCGCCTGTGATTGAAATAAGGAGAAATCCCTCAGATGTGATAAGTTATTGCAGTTTATTTCATAAAGATTTCGAATTCGGGCTATCGACCGGTGCAGTATAAGGGAAAATCAAAGGCGATTTAAGTTATAAAGGAAAAGACCCCCTGAACAGTAGTTGAGAGCATTAGCATTCGAAGGGCTAAGCACTCGGTCACAACCCACAGTCAGGTGATATGAATAAATAGAAAGGGGCTGAAAGCATGGGGGCTAAAGGGGAGTCAACAATCACCTGTTTTTGTATTAATGCAGTGTTAAAAGCCCATGCCTGAGAGTCTTCTCTGTTACACTGTAATACACAACCCCAAGCAGATCAGGGCATCGATTGCATTCAATAAGATGTTTAAGGCTGAAATGAAAGAGTCGGTCCCGACAACAACTTTGACAGTAAATCACAGGGGATGGCGCATTCAAACTAGGTGTGGGCGCATTCATGAGAAAACTATTCTGCAATACGCCTCCAGAGTCAGTGCTGAAAGCATTTAAAGAAGGATAGATTGTTAACAGGACAAGCAACATGGGAAGCACACTGTGACAAAGACATGACCTGATCTGAAGTTTTCACAGCGACAACAAAGGACTTCTTCCTCCATTCTTCCTCGTGTTTCTTTTTGACTTTCTATAGTTTTCTATTTCCAAGAAGGGATTCGATCCCAATTGTAATATTTAGGTAGAAAAGCCTTACAAGGGCCAAGAAAACTAGAGCTCTGGCTCAACGATATTTTTTGATGGTAACTCAAGCTCTCCCCCTCTTCTTATAAATAGGGGGATGAAATTCATAACAAGGGGGTTCCAAAATTTCTCACCCGCGGGGTTTGAATTTTGTGATGCCATTTGGTTCTAATTTGTTTATTCATGGGTGATTCACTGATATCGTGCTGAATGTATGGACTGGTTATTTGGACCATTTGAGAGAAATGGAATTTCCCTGTTGATTCCAAGCATGATTAATGTGCAGTATGTTCCTCTCGGAAATCTCGTTTCATTTGTGTTTTTCCTCCTTTGAAATAGTATAATGAATTCAGTTGGTTCCTCTTCAATCTATGGATTTATCTTAGCTTCTCATAGAAGACAGTACATGTGCTTATCACAAACCTACATGTGTTATTCACTAGCATTGCAGTACCTGTAAAATTACAGATTTACTTGTGTATTTGATTGACTTGTAGGCCCTGTATCAACCCAGATCTACGTTAGCTTTGGCAGAGAATGATACCCATGTTGTGTTTGATCTGAAACCTTCTTTCACACACCTCTATTTCTATCATTCCACTAGAGAATTGTGGTTTAGGATTATGTGTTGTTTACAACCCTATCCATCGAATTCCACTTTCTGCTGGAACATTGCTGCTTAGGATTTTGTTTGTTACAACCCTATGCATCTTTTTCCCTCCCTTTCCTCCTCTGCATCATTACTACAACTTCAGTTTTAATATGTCTCATTTCCATGTGTCAGCCACTAGAGGAAGAAGCCATTTCTCTTAGAGATTACCCCAATATACCCCCAACATTTGGATCCATGAGTTGGCTTGAATCTACCTCAGTGAAAGCTTATTAAACCAAGCCCCTCATATTACCTTTTTACATGACAATTGGAGTGTTGATAACCCGTCATAGAAAATACTCCATGCAATCCTCTACTTAAGATGTCCTAGGCACTAGTCTACAATCAACCCAGATGCTGTCTCTAGGAGGCTTTCTATCTATGGTGCCATTGCCCGGGAAAGAATTAGAATAATTTTCTCTGGGTACACCAAAGTTTTATATTTCCCCTGTTAGGTGAGAAAGGGAAGTGTGGGTTGAATATCTCTCACCTTGGCAACTCCACTGTCAAATTTATGGTAAACATCTTAGCGACTCCACTATCCCTATCTCTATTTGGACATCCTAGCTTTCAAGAAGCTCCATACTCACTCATATATTACAACAGCCCAAAACTCTCCCTACTTTTGAGGTTGAAATCAATCACATAAGGAGGTTTCCAAGATGGCCCTTCCTGCATTCCTGGACAACCAATTTGCCCCACTGGATTTCTCTTCTATTGCTGGTTATCCCAATCATGTCCCTACATGTCATGAGTGGAATTCCTATTTTCCTAGATCTAGTGGGAACACAGAGAGAAGACCTGACCAACACCTCAAAGACTTTCACGAATGCATGGAGCAACAAGGTATTTTTCTTGAAGATGTACAAATGAAGTTGTTCTTGTGGTATTTAGATGAGGATGCTAGAGTTTGGTTTAAAAAGATACCTCGTGGAAGCATATCTTCTTTGAAATTATTTCATACAACATTCTATCAATATTTAAAAATATTTTATTCACCGAATGCTCTAAATGAATATTGTTGCACACTTTTTAATGATGAAGATATTCTCGAGGTAAATAACCCTACTGAATATGTATGTGAGAGTTCATTCCAAGAAGATATCTACTCAGATCAAGAAGCATCTCCCCATGAGCAAGAAAGAGAAGAAGAAAACACCATTGAGTTGCCAATAAAATCTCAGAGGGCTTATTCAGTTGAGTCTGATGTTTCTCCTTCTTATGATGAATATAACTCTAATGGAGAGTCAAGTGAGGCATAACTACTATACTCCTAGTTATGGGAAGCTGAACAAGCAAAAGAGGACCATCAGGAGGTCAGCAAAGAGGCTCCAATCAATGATGAATATCTTTCACATGGAGAGTAGGATCAAGGATCTCCTCCAATCTATGATTCAGAGGAGGAGGAAATGGTCATGAAGGTGCAGAAGGAGCTATTTACCAGTAAGTAGGGAGAAAGCTCCCAACAACAAGTTTTTCAAGAAGAGCCCAAAGATGAATCGCTGCAAAAACATTTCTGCCAAGAATTTTCAACAGACCCTCCAATCTATGACTCTTATAATTCTGACAGTGAAGAGTTTGTTGCAGATTTCCAAGACAAATGTCCCATTGAAAAATGGGTAGTAAAAGATTAGCAACCAGTTTTTCTTGAAAAGGATGAAGTTGAGGAGCTGAAATGTGTTTGTGGCTGCCTTAGCCAAGATGATATTGGTTAGCAGACTGCTTATGAAATTAAGGCAGCTGAAAATTTTTCTTGCCTATTCCATGACCCTGTGGCTGAGTACATGAACCTCTTCTTAAGCCAGCAACAAAGGTTGTTTCAACAACATGTATCAGGTTCTTCATTTGCTGATTTTTCAAGGTGAATGCTTATTTGTATCTTTTTTTTTAGCAGTATGAAGACATATGGTTCATTATTCTAATGTTGGCCTAGATCCATTGGAGGGTTGAACATACTTAGCTGAATTAAGCTCTGTGCATAAGTAGGAATGTACATAAATAATCTCACTAGCTGAGCATTTACTTTTTGGTTGTTATAATTTTTATTTTTGCATTTTATATTGAGGAGGAAAGTCCGATGGAAATGTTTCCGATTACAAAGATTCATTTATTAATGACTCCATGCCCAATGGTGAAGGATACTAGTTTGTAGGTTCTCAACACCTTTCCAGCAAGGCACTGTCCCTAGTAGGAGCCAATGTTGTCACTCACTTCTTTATCAGTCATTAGTTGTTTCGAATGCCAAATATCAATGAATTTTGATGCTAATTTTTGAGACATAGAAGCTATCAAAGATTAATAAAACCCTCTCCATTGCCTAGTGTTCAGAAAGATATTTCCAATGGTATATGTAAGTCAAAAAATGGATTCCTAGAGTAGAAGTTAGAGCATGTTGAAGTTACCCTTGGGAAAGCTGGAAAATAAAGAGAAAACATCAAAGGAGCAAGGAAAATCGCAATCAAAGGTCTGGAGGAAATCACAATCTTGCATCCTGTAGGTCCCTAAGTATCGCAGTCCCACAGTCCTGCAGTCTCGCAGTCCAGTGATCCCACATCCCGCAATATCGGTATATCGCAGTCTTGCGATCCCGCATCCCACAACATTACAGTCCCACACACTCCAAAACCTTGTGTTATCGTCGATTTTCGATATAGCGGTACATCGCTGGGGAGGCCAAAAAATCGTTTACAAAGGAAAAGTATGAAAAAACCAAGACCGGGCCGCCCCCTTCTCTCTCCTCCATGTGGCGGTACGATGGTCAACAAACAACGAATTTGGGTTATCAGTTATCAGTGAACGATGGGGGTCACTGCTCCACATTGTAAACCACCGATCTTGTGATTTGTCGTTACATCACCGGGGAGGGTCGAAATTGATTTACAAAGGAAATGCATGTGAAAACAGGGTCGAGTAGACATTTTTCTCTCTCCTCCAGGGGGCCACGTGGCGGAAAGTGATTGGTCCACAGAGCTGACATGGAAACTGATGTCATTAATAACATGGTAGTACAGATGACAAGTGGCAATACATAGGACACATGGCAGTACGGATGTTGATGTGGCAGATGACACATGTCACTCAATTTCAACATTTTCAGGGGTGAAATGGGGCCATTTCCGGGTGACATGTGTCACCACTCATAGGGTGACACATGGTAGTGATGACATCACCCCGAGGTATCGGTGATTACACAAAGTAAAAGCTTATTCCTCTATCGAAACTTCCCCTTGGCTGCGATTGCGATAATGAGAAATCCCCTGGATGCAATAATTTATTGCGGTCTATTTCATAAATATTTCGCATTCGGGATATCGACTGGTGCGGTGTAAGGGGCAATCAAAGGCAATTCAAGTTAGAAAGGAAAAGGCCTCCTAGGCAGCAGTTGAGAGCTTTAGCGCTCGAAGGGCTAAGTGCTCAGTCACAGCCCACGGTTAGGTGATATGAATAAACAGAAAGGGTTTAAAAGCATGGGGGCTAAAGGGTAGTCAAAACTTGCCCATTTTCGTATTAGTGCAGTGTTAAAATCTCGCGCGCAATAGTCTTCTCTGTTACACTGTAATACGCAACCCTAGGAAGATCAGGGCACCAATTGCGTTCAACAGGACGTTTAAGGGTGAAATGACAGAGTTGGTTCCAATAATAGCTTTGACATTAAATCATGGGGGATGGCGCATTCAAATTAGGTGTGGGAGCATTTATGAGAAAAATATTCTGCAAGACGCCTCCAGAGTCAGTGCTGAAAGCATTTAAAGGAGAATAGACAATTAACGGACCAAGAAACATGGGAAGCACACTATGATAGAGACAGGGCCTGATATGAAGTTTTCACAGCGACAATAAAGGACACCTTCCTCCATTCTTCCTCCTGTTTCTTTTTGACTTTCTGTAGTTTTATATTTCCAAGAAGGGATTCGATCCCGATTGTAATCATTAGGTAGCAGAGCCTTACAAGGGCCCAGACATCTAGTCTAGCAGACACCTGGAGCTCTGGCTCAGAGATATTTTTGATTGTAACTCAAGCTCTCCCCCTCTTCTTATAAATAGGGGGGATGAAATTCATAACAAGGGGGTTCAAGAATTTCTCGCCCGCGGTGTCTGAATTCTATGATGCCATTTGGTTATAATTTGTTTATTCATGGGGGCTTCATTGATATCATGCTGAATGTATGGATTGGTTATTTGGACCCTTTGAGATAAATGACATTTCCCTATTGATTCCAAGCATGATCAATGTGCAGCATGTTCCTCTTGGTAATCTCATTTCATTTGTGTTTTTCATCCTTTGAAATAGTATAATGAATTCAGTTGGTTCCTCTTCAATTTATGGATTTATCTTAGCTGATCATAGAAGATAGTACCTGTGCTTATCACAGATCTACATGTGTTATTCACTAGCATTGTAGTACCTGTAAAATTACAAATTTACTTGTATATTTGATTGACCTGTAGGACCTGTATTAGCCCAGATCTACGTTAGCTTTGGCAGAGAATGATACCCATGTCGTGTTTGATCTAAAACCTTCTTTCGCACGCCTCTATTTCTATCATTCCACCGGAGAACCGTAGTTTAGGATTATGTGTTGTTTACAACCTTATCCATCGAATTCCACTTTCTGCTGGAACATTTTTGCTTAGGGTTCTGTTTGTTACAACCCTATTCATCTTTTTCCTTCCTTCCTTTCCTCTTCTCCATCATTACTACGACTTCAGCTTTAAGCTATCTCATTTCCGTGTGTCGGCCACCAGAGGAAGAAGCCATTTCTCTTGGAGATTACCCCAATATACCCCAACATTTGGATCCATGAGTTGGCTTGAATCTATCTCAGTGAAGACTTATTGAACCAAGCCCCTCCTATTACCTTTTTACGTGACAATTGGAGTGCTAATAACCCCTCACATAAAATATTCCATGCATTCCTCTACTTAAGACATTCTAGGCATTGGTCTATAATCAACCCAGAGGCTGTCTCGAGGAGGCTTTATATCTCCCCTGCAACACTAGTGCCACAGGGTGCTAGATTTAGCTACTACAATTGTCACAATTCCGACCCTCAAAGATGGTTGTCCACTGCAATGGTCTACGAGCTACATGACCGAGCTTGAAAGAGCTTCTTGCAGATTTGACCAAATCAATTGAAGTCACCAATCTAGGCTATAATCACAGGTTGAGCCCTAAAAACGTGCCTCCAAGGGACTTCTCACTGTTTCGAAGTCTGAATTTCAAATGGTGATTGTTTTCCACTAATCCAAGCCCTGAAACAAGTCTCCACAGGTTTCTGCAATAGATCGAGCTAGAAAGATAAAGGAAATCCACCCCAAACATTAATTGTTTAGTCCTCCTCAGCCTCCTAACTAATTCTATGCTTCTGTGTGTATGATATTCATCAAGATTGATGCTAGAAATGGATGAACGAGTTCTTAGTTATAGACCAATTCGCTCACCAAACTGACTAGGGATGTCTCTTAAGGGCAGGCTAACATGGGAGAGAAGCTTAGGTTGGCTTACTGACCAGAATTACACCATTAACTTGTAAAATCAATAAATTTCAAACAGCTTGGAGTTTCGGGTTGAGTAATAGCTCGTTGGAAAGGAAAAATTATGATCTTCAAGATGGTGTAGATGTCATTAAGGAATTTTGCCTCTAAGATAACAACAATTATTTTTCAATGTGATTGATTATTTATGGGTACAGAAATGGAGGTAGGGAAGAATGCCTTTGAGTGTAGGGCTTCTTCATGGTTTGATTTCTTCTTTGATTGGCTTCATAATCATGTCCTAGCCTTCTTCAATATAGGATCACCATCATCATTTCCTTGCCTTCTTCAACATAGGGTCACTAGTGCAGAGATATTTCATCAATCAAATGTAGCATCATTATGTAGTCTTCATCATAAGGACATCATTGGAGATTTGTCATGTCATCATGTCATCATGTAGTGTTATCACCAAGATCAGTGATATGGTAGTCTTCCATTATGATCATCAAGATACACGATTGGCACTTCATTTGTGTCTTGACATCTTAAACAAGACTTGTAATCATCCTTTGGCATCTTCAAGAATAATTTCCATCCCAACCACTGAAATCAACGATTGACATCAACTATTGACATCAATGATATATGCGATGCATCCTACTCAACCATGCATATGATTTAATGTCAAGTTTCAAGGAAAGAAGTGATACGACTTAATTTGACCTTCTCAAGCCAAATTTTGTCGTTAAGTTTGGAAATGTAGAAATAATCATCCCCAACCTTTCCCAGAATCCTGACAGGTATGGGATCTTTATCAACCAAGACTAAATCCCCAATTTTATATTCTTTCTTAGGCTTCCACTTTTTACTCGTTTGAGAGATTGGATGCTTGAGGATACATCTTGAGTCAGGAGAATAGGGGAAGGCTTCTCGATCTCACATGTCTCATAATAAGGTCTAGGTTTGATCACATGAGGTAAGTAAGTAGGTTCCTTATAAAGGATAAAAGGGGTGCCATCATATTGTGGAATGGTTGCATATGATAAGTCCATTTGAACATGCCCCCCAATGGTAGCCCCCCATTTCCTAGATAATAGCATCTCCCACACATCACGAATATTAATAACAATAACATCCATGAGGAGGTATATATCGGGATTCCTAGCTAAAGAAACCTTAAGGTCCTTGATGATACCTTCCACCTCCACAGGTTTGGAATTAAAACCACACATCATTTTGTATGGCCAAGTGATGATGTGACCCAATTGCTTCATAATAGTCAAATGCATGATATTTGCAGAAGCCCTCGAGTCTAACATACAATTGTGTAAGAAGAGGTCATTGATAGACAAAGTAAGCAAGAAAGGTTCATGCCTAGGGTTTCAGTAAAAAATTCTTTCGATAGTTCTTCTTCTTGAATTCCCAGGGACTTCTTAATTTGTTGTTGTTGCTCGGAAAGCTTAGAAATCTCCTTTAGAGGAGCAAGTATAGTCATTCTTCCTACGAAAACCCCTATGTCAATGTCAAGTTTAATTTCTTTCCCCTTTTAATTCTTCTTGATGTATTCTTTCCTTGGAAGATCCTTTTTCATATTGGATTTTGTTGGGGATCCTTCTTGGGAGGAATTTTGGGGATGGATTATTTGAAAGGGGCTTGCTTAGGTGATGGATCTTCTTTAGGTGGTTCCTTAAGAGTCGAGGGGTATTTTCCCTTTTCTTTACGAGAATATTGGACCCCTTTGACTCTTCCCTGGCTATCACAGTTAAGAATGGATTTTACCTTTTCCTCTTTAAGGGTGACCTCACTAATGGGATGATGTGTGTATGACCCCTGTTGGAAAATCAAAGTAATTATATTAGGGTTTGATTCTCCTTTCTTGATAATTACTTGTGAGTGTGTTGGCTTATTTTACTTCTTTATTATCTTATATTTCATCAAGAAATTACCATATTATGTGCGTATGAAGATCACAAAACAAGAGACAAAAGATATAGGCACTATGCTAGGGAAAAACCCCCCTAGAGCGGAAAACCCATTCAAGATAATTCTTCCTTTCAATAGTATTCTTTGAGAGTCTTCACCCTAGACCAAGACCTAACTTTCCCTCCACACCAAGTCAGCCTCATAGATCTTCAACCCCTTCCAACAACTTTGACTAGGCAAAAACTTCTGACAACAACGAAATCTTATGAGACTTTGATCTCCCAATCTAGACCATCAAAAAGAGACAGAGAGAGGTACCAAAAGTTTGAATTTCTTCCTCTCTATAAACTTTCCCAAAATCGCACTTCTTTCAACCTCCAAGAAAAAAATTGCACTTCTCCAGCTCTTCTTGAGATATCAAACTTGCTTGAGAGTTTACGCTCCAAATGACTTTGACCTCCTTATATATATAGTCTTCTTGTGGGTCAAATTAGGGTGCTTAGGAAGAATTGATCTCTCTTAGGCCGACTTGATGTGGCGGGTATATAATTCATATTTGACTCAATACAAAATCTTTTTACATGATTCAAAAGCCCAAGAAGGGTTTATTTGA
>APFE030746601.1:0-12309 GCA_000404065.3 Pinus taeda
AGGAGGTAGCTCAAAGGGATAAGACAAAGAGGTCAAGTTAGCAGGATTCGACCTCATCTATTTGAAACCACCTCTAGCTCACCACTCTAGAAGCTTCTAGATCATGACACTTCTCATCCTCTTTGGGAAAATTACCTTTTTGATATCATTGCAGGTATGCAAGGTAACAAAGCGATGCCATCATGAGTCTAAAACAGTGCAACAGGCGACCATCATGGTTTTTAAATTCATAAGAGTGATGACCCTCATTTTAGGGTATTAAGAGCTATTTCTTTAGGGAAAGTGTTATAGATCTGATACCACATTTTATAGATTTGATACCACTTTTTATAGATCTGATTTGAAAATATAAGATAATATAAATATACCCAAGAAATAACAAGATCTGAATATAGATAGAATGCTTCACTTTATTAGTAAAACCCTTAAGGCGGGGCAACACCATACATTCACTCCTTAAGGAAGGAGAACAGTCCACAAGCCACATGCTTTTTCATACAATAATCCTTGACATATCTTAATGTGGAGTCTCTAGCCTCTATATAGGCCTCATACATACAATACAATGGGTCATTACCATGGTTCCCTCAATACCATCTATCTATTACCATGGGCTTATTACATTATTGCTAACTACTTGTGGTCCCTTACATGATACGGGTTAACCACCTTATTTATTACTATTGCCCATCCATTATTACATTATTCCATTGAGTACCTCCCTTTGTACCCCATATTATCCCCCCTAGGTATACTACAGAAGGTTCAAGACATTTTCCAAGCAAGGTTAAAGGAGGGATCTAAGATGTATACATGGATGAGTATACTATATAACGGTCACGTTTCAGGCACTTTGGGGTATGTCACAGGGGAGTGCAGGAGGCATGACAAACTACTATATAGGGTATGTCACAGGGAAGTGCAAGGGACATGAAAAAATACTATGTAACAACCCTCTTCCACTACATAGAAAAATGAGAGGGCATGGTTCCATGCTCAAGGTACTGGTGCACCTTTGTTTACTAAGAGTTTCGGTACAAGCTAGGAGGGGCTCGCTCAACATTATACATTTCTATTTCTTGCTCCTAGCCTGCGAGCTCTTCCTCTTCCTCTTGTGTTTGAATGTCTTTTGTTGCTAGTTTTCAAAGATAGTGACCATTGATGGTATGATCTAGTTTGATGTCAATATCATACTCTTGCAGTCTTCTCATCCAGTTCACCTTTATCTCACCCCTCTTGCTAAAAAAATAGTGATCTAATTGCTAGATGTGGCATAAAGATAATGCAATGATTTTTCAAAAGGTAGGGTCTGAAATGCTCTGCTGCCTTGTAAACTACATAATCTTCGTTGTCCATGATGGATAGTTGAGTTCCGGTCCTTGTAGGCTCACACTCATGAAGGATATGGGTCTCTCATTGTTCAACTCATCCTTCTAATTGAACACCGCAATGAGTGAAGTGTTGAAAGCAAAAGTGTACAACAAGAAACATTTGCTGAGGTTTGGGTTGTGTAGTGCTGGTGCCTCTGATATTGTTTTCTTTATACGAGTGAATGTGTCCTTTTCACTCTTCCCCCAACTGTTAAATGCATCCTTCTTGGTCATCTCATGTATGGGTTTCACAATCTGCACATAATCAGAGATGAAATTCCTGAGGAAGTTGATCTTTCCCAAGAAAGACTGCATAGATTTCCTGTTCACGGGGTAGGGAATCTGCATGATGGTCTGAACTATGTCCAGATCTACCTTGATCCCACTTTTGGAAATGATGTGTCCAAGCAGGTTACCCTTGAACACTGTGAAGATTCTCTTCCTAGGATTCAAGGATATCCTATATTTTCAACATCACTCAATGTTATTCTCGAGATGGTGCAGGTGGTTTAACTGTTGTCTGGAGTAAACTGTTACATCATCAAGGTAGACCACCACATTTTTTTTGATAATCCCACAAAAGGCAATTTCCATTGCATGCTGAAATGTTACACGTGTGTTTACTATCCCAAACGACATTCTATGGAAGCGAACGTACCCCACTTGGTATAGAATTTTGTTTTGAGTCTTTCAGGCTCTGCTACGAGGACCTAGTTGTATTCTGAAAAGTCATCAAGCAAAGAAAACATCTCTTCTCCTGATACTGTCTATAGTATATGCTCCATGGATGAAACTGGGTAGTTTCCCTTGTTTGAGGCGCAATTGAGATTATAGAAATCTATGCACAAATGGATCTCCATGGACTTCTTTTTGTTAGGGACTAGATTGGACACCCATGTTGAATGTCATACTTTATAGATGATCTGAGCATCCAACAACATGGTCAATTCCTTTTTCATAAGGGGCTCAAGTGATGGATGAACCTTCCTCAACTTCTTCTGAAAAGGCTTCGCCCCCTCCTTGATCGGTATGACGTGCTAGATTATTCACATTTCATATGTCTTGATATCATCATACGCCCACATGAAAACATCCTGGTACTGTTTGAAAAGGCGGATGAAGGGCTGCCGCTCTTGTGATGTATAACATGTACTGAGATTCAGAAACTTCAAATCCTTTTCTGTTTCGAGATTGATTTGTTTGTGTAATAATGTAGAGCTATGGTTTTTGGTTTTCACAGGTCCCTAAAAGTGGTTTTGCAAGTCATACAACTTTCCAAGTGATACCACACCCTTGGGGATGAGGTTTCCTTTTCTTTTATCAACTACATACTGCAGAGACTATTCATGATCATCCTCATCTATAGATGCATCCTTGAAGATGCTAGTGTTAGCCATGAAATGCAGTATCTGTTGATCATCATCAAAAGCACGTAAAATCTATCCATTAACAGTGACATCCTAGCAGTTTTGTTTCCCAAGGCATATGCAGTCAAATTACACATTCTTGGTACTAAAATAATGTTAAAATCTTGGAATTGAGAGATGATTCACCATACCTCTTGTTGATAACTCTAAAGACGAGATGACACATAGTGTATAGTGTTATGTATTTGGTGCACCACGATATTTGAATCATCTACCACTTTTACAACATCAACTTTTAGGCTAATGGATTTCTATAAGCCCAAGACGAGTGCTTCATACTCAATGGTGTTGTTTGTGCACTCAAACTCCAAGCAGGTATATATTAAGTTTTTTCTCTACAGCAGGTCTATTAAAACACAATCGGCTCTAGTTCCCTCCTACATTTTGGATTCGTCAAGGTACATGGTCCACATATCATCTATATAGGTACCGTTTGTCATACTAGTACTATTGTCACTACATCTACTACTGTACAAGTTTCATTCCCACTAGTTGGGCATGGAAGGAGACCCAACTATGTTTCTGGGGGTTAGGGGATGGTTCTACAAGATAAAACCCCAACTGTGTCTCTAGAAAAAAATTTCCAAACATAGGTTTCAAAAAAGCCAACTATTCATTTTTTTCATTCGAGGGAGTCATGTTGTGCTTCATGTATCTCTCTGAAAATACTTAGATTTGGTTGTTTCTACCCTTATATGAAAGCCATAAGTGTGACTACTCAGTGGTGAAGTATCCTTGTAGCTTTCTTGACCAATCTTTGCTAAGAAATATGCCATATGCTTCCAGGATGTCCACAACTAAAATATTGATGCATTGATGAAGTCGTCTGCCGGACGATAACCGAATGATCACATCCCTAAGTTCACCAATTCTCGATACACATGTTATATATAGTTAGATGGTACATGCACTTGCCTTACTCCATTGACCATTGATCTTCTTAGCGATGGAGAGTTGCATTACATTAATTGATGTGCTAGAATCAACTAAGATTTTGTGAACATTGAAGTTGAAAATTTTGAATGATAACAAGAATGGTGGGTAAAGTGAGTTTTCCTCCTCCATGCTGAGCACGTTAAGCACACATGCGAGAGTGTCAGGAGACTTAATTGATCCCTTGTTGGAATAGGTAACATCACCTGTATAATTTTTGCCAAGTGCTTGTAGAAGAATGTCCCGCTGATTCATGATTTTTGTGAGCTCAAACAGAGAGATTTCTACACGAGTATTCTCCATGTCTTCTATAATGTTATAATATAAAGCGGGAAGACTCACCAAGGTGTCCAGGGGTGGAACCAAGTTCATGGTTTCCGATGGGCTTCTTTTGTCTTTACTGCTTGTGGAAACACTTTTCACTAAAGTTGTCTTCCAAGACTTGCTCTGAGTGTTCTGCGTTGAGTTGACCGATGGACCTACTATCCTTAACATTTTTGGTCTTATTGTATCCCTCGGTATCTCAAACATAGCGAGGACCCCTTGACTTCTCAAATTATATCGATTTTTTTGCTTCGGAGCTGGACCATCACTCAAAGGCTCCTTCTCAGTGGTGATCTTCTGGGCCGTGCAAGTACACCGATACATGTTTACTACATGCTCAGTACTTGGAGCTTCATCTAATGTAGAAACTTTTCTTCTTAAATATCAAGCTCAGCCTACTCATTAATGGTGATGGTGTTGGAAAACTATGTAGCCATGTTGCTCATTCCATGGTTCCATTCTGGACACATTATTTCCGAATTCTTTTCATGGTGAAATGCGTAGTATGAATTTGTTGCGAGATTTTCAAGGTTGAAAACCATATTGGAGCTTTGTGCAGATTTGGTCAATTGGCTACTACTGCTGCTTGAAGCTACATTCTTCTTTGACATGTACCTAGAAGGCCTATTGCTTACAATTGTCTTGCTCATCCTTTGTTTAATTTCAACAGCTTCAGTAGTCGGGGACATGACGAGACAAATAAGGCTCTCAATGTCACTAGCTTCATTTTCCTTAGCATTGCTCATAGAGGTCTGAGGTCTCTTTCCCATGTCTTTGGAGTCCTTAATGGATTCATCATCTACAATGAATCCAATAGTGCGTAGGTATTTCTCTACGAAAATAGCCTCTTCACAATTTTTTGTCAATGTTGGTCTCACAGCTCGCTTAACAAACAGTGTAATACTTCTCAGTTGTGCACACATGTAGTAGTTGATGGTGACAGAGTCATGAGGTTTAGTGTCTACCGAGAACTTTTTCAAAATGCATTTAAGCCTCTGATTGAAATATTTAACCTTCTCTTTATGCTCCATCTTGAGACTGCCCAACTCCTTTAGTAACATAGCGGGAGTCTTGTCTTCAGCAAAATTTCCAAGAAAGATCCTTTTGAACACCCCCTAGTTCTGGATGGAGTTTGGCGAAAGGTTGTGGTACCATACATTTGCTCTACCATCCAAGGGACACAGAAACAGTTTGTATACAATGTCATCATAACGTACCTCAACTGTCCACATATGTAGGTAGAACATGTCTAAGTGATCTTCTGCCTTCACTGTCTCATCAGGGTCATAATTTGTTGAAATCTTCTGCATGTGTCTCGACATATTGTGCAAGACGCCCAAAAGTGACAATGGGCCTTGAGTCATCCATTCTAGATTTGTTAGGCCATGTTTTCCTCTTCGTCCTCCTCCTCCTCTGATTCTATTGGTTCTTCTTCCTCTTCTCCTCCTCCTTCGTTTCCTTTGTCTCTTCCTCCTCTACTGGAACTTGAGCCCAAGAGTAGGAGGCTGTATACTTCTTCCTTTTGAAATATTGGGGGTTCCTCCTCTTTATCCATAACTTCTTCCAGCTCTTCAAGAGTGGCGAAGATCTCTTCTTCAACAGATTAAACTACCACTCTTGTGGGGTTAGTATTTTACTTCTTCTAATAATATGGAAGAACGTACACTCCCAAAATCAGTCCAAAATATTTTTCAAATTTACGGGTGATGGGATGAAAAATTCAGATACGATGATAGATGATTTAGCATTCGGGTTGGGAGGTGAGAAATGATCAACTTTAGAATTTCATTTAGGGAAGAGGGAGTGAATTTTACTGCCTTGACCAGATAATGATTTAGTGGGGTTGGTGGGAGAATCAACCATAAACTACTGGCGACCCTCCTTCTAGTGCTATAAATGTTGATGATGTTGGATCCACCAACATTTAGGGGATCTCCCTAGTATGAAGTCCCAATTAGACCTCACATTGTTTGGTGTAGGAGTCCCATCCAGTATGATGGCCTAGTTTCCATTTACTTAGAGATTATCCTTAGCTCTTCCTATTCATCATATGAGAGTGTTACACTGGTGTCTTCAAAAAGTAAGGTGAGTGTGCTTGGTGAGTGCATAATGTAACTATGTCTAGGTTCTCTTATTGAAATAGGGGGAGAGTAAAGTGAGCCTCTAAGTGAAAGATAATAGTACCACCCAGGAAGAGACACACACAAACTAAAAAGGTTTGTCTAGCATCCAATGGAATAGTCCGCAACAGATGCGGCAGTCGCTAAAACCGAAGTACAAGGGAAGGCTCGTCCACCATCCAATAGAGTAGTCAACAATAGATGTGACAGTCGTTATAACTAGTAAACAAGGAAGTTATGTCTAGCATCCTACAAAGTAGTCCACAAGGATGAGACCACAGTGATAACCAATACAACAGATTCCCAACAAGGTAAGTACTAAAACAACTGAACTAGGTCAACTATCTTAGTACATGTGAAACAAAGACGAATTATAAATGCTGAAAGAATAGTCTTACAAACATCTACAAAACATGCATGAAAATGTGTTGGCCTTAACATTCTTCTATATTAAGCAAAATTTCCAAGACACATATGTACACCATACATCACTAGCCTCAGTAGTGGGACATTTAAGCAACTCCTTGCTCCTCAAAGAACTGTCTAAAAAGTCTCAATGCTTTGTGGGACGAGACAAGGTGAAAAGTCATTTATTGTACTATGGGTGGGGTATATATAACCAAGGGTGATGCTTGAACCTTGTGACTCTTGGACTACCCTCATGACCATTCAACTTCCTGTGTCTCTTCAACTAACATAACTCTTCATATTCTTGTGTGTCCATTAGACTTTCACTTTAGATTACATTTGAGTTATAACATATATGTCCCATAATAGTGATGTGGCCTTTGAAAGCTAATGACACAACTTTACATGACACTATTCACATGGACTAGCTAGCTGTGGTGGAAATTTGCTTTCTTCTCTCCTCTGCATGGCTAGATGTTGCAGGGTCTTTAATGATATTTGGCCTTGAAAAGCGGTTGCATGCATGTGTTCCCTTCACTTGTTCTTGATGAGATTCTTTTGTCCATCCAACTACAAGTAAGTATTCTAGCATGTCTGCTCCTTCTTCATCTCCTTCATCATCTCACCATGATCTAATAGTGTACCTATTCTTGTAATTCACTCATGACGAGATGACATCAAATCCAAAAAATCCTAGTATAAGATGATGCATTTTTAACCATGAACTGGGCCCGAGACAAATGAAAGGCTGGGAAGAGTACCGAACAACTACACATTGCATAGTTCTAGGTGACAGGAGGAATATTGGTCATTGAGGCTACACAAAGTGTAGCTCAGGCTTAACAGAGGAACTCTAGAGCACAATCTTCATTGTCGGGAAAAATTGCGGAGAGACCACTAGGGGGAGAGATTGTGTAGTTGAGATCATCAGTGGACGCTACAAGGCGAGACCCTGGGAGATAGTTCTACGTAGTTTCCTAAGGGAAGATAGGATAGGGAAGAAAAGGGATGAGATAAGACATTTCTGCATAATTTTTGGGAGTAGTGAGTCTCGACTAAGGGAGAACACTGGGGGGACACCTCTGTGCAGTTCTGGGAGGAAAAGAAGGCTCAGGTCTCTATGCATTTTGGGGTTCCAACAGAGAGGGAGGAGACTTGTTGGAAGATCCTAAGAAATGCAAAATTCAGGCTAGGCTTGAGGTAGCTTCTGTACAATTCTGGAAAGGAAGGCAGGCTGCTCAACTCTAGGATTGCAGAGTGCAACTATCCTAGAGGACAGTCTCTGCGCACTGCGTAGTTCCACACAGTAGAGCAGCATCACTGAGGGTTGAGAATGAGCAGTGCATCTCAGTCAGGGTCCAGTGAAATGAATTTGTCTATTCTAAAGGATTTTCAAGAAAATGGCTAAGTTTGGCAGGAAAGTGAACTTGTGAGGAACCTAACATTTTGATCACAAAGGCACTAGATAGGACAGTTCTGCATATTTTTTGGGAGCAGTGAGTCCTGGATAAGGGAGGACACTACAGGGACACCTCTACATAGTTCTAGGAGGCAAAGAATGCTTAGGTCTTTGTGCATTTTGGGCTTCCAACAAGTAGGGAGGGGGCTTGATGAATGATCCTAAGAAATGCGCAGTTAAGGCCAGGCTTGAGGTAGCTTCTGTGCAATTCTAGGAAGGAAGGCAAGCTACTCAACTCTGGGATTGTGGAGTGAAACTATCATAGAGGATAGTCTCGCTACACTGTGCAGTTCCAAGTAGCAGAGCAATATCACAGAGGTCTGAGACTGTGTAGTGCAGCTCAATCGGGGTCTGGTGAAATGGATTTGTCCGATAGAAATGATTTTTAGGAAAATGGCAAAGTGTGGGAGGCAAGTGTACTTGTGAGGAACTTAACATTTTGATTGCACACTTGGCATACTTTGATGACACAACAACATAGACCACCGGAACAAAAATACAAATCATTACCCTTTGTGACACTGTCTAGATCCAAAATTGATAAGTGTGACACATGAGATAGACCTTAGGATGACCGTGATGACACTTGTGCGACAATGGTTACAACTTTGTGTATGAGTGTGAACGATGTTTACATCACTGGGACAACTCAAACACACAAATAAAAACCTTCGAAATCACCAGAATAGGACTGCAAGCATGATAAAGCAATCAACATGCCAAAAGACAACAATTGGTCAATCAAGCAAAAGGGGTGAAAAGACTTTGGAGGAGCTGAAGAAATGAGCCCGACTATTTGCAACCATAAAGGAAAAACCAAGGAATGCTCTTAAATTTGAGTACATGGCATCAATGAGAAAAATCAACATAGAAACATGTCATAGAAGTGACAATTAATACATATCCTAATCGTATCAGGCATCCACAAAGCTCAACAACTAGAAATATATGATATCATTGACTCAAGTCATGAGCAACACATCAATAGGCAGCAACAAGAGCAATCACATAAGATCTCACACTATAACATGATTTGCAACACTAAACTCATTATCTCACTACAAGAAAAAAGGACATTGGTGAGGGGCAAAAAATGTCACCATAAGCTCATTGGTGACGGTCAAAAGAGCCTTCGTCACCAAAAATTGAACGTCACTAAAGGTGGCATCGCCAAAAGTATAGGTGTTGTAGTGACATTCAAAGCCCGTCACTAATAAATATTTATGATGACGAATAGAGACCATCACCATTTCATATGAGCAATGGTGACAGACCATAGCCTCAGTCACAAAAAACTGGACGTCACCAAAGGTGGCGTCACCAAAAGTATAAGCATTTTAGTGACATTCAAAGTCCATCACCAATAATGATTTATAATGACAGATAGCGACCGCCACCATTTCATATGAGAAATGGTGACGGACCATAGCCTCCGTCACTAAAAATTGAACGTCACCAAAAGCACAGGTGTTATGGTGACATTCAAGGTCCGCCACGAATATTGATTATAATGAAGAATAGTGATTGTCACCATTTCATATGAACAACAATGATTTATTGTGATGGATCTTTCATGTTCGTCACTGTTACTGTACATATATGGTGACATTCATTGACATCACCAAAATTCGCATTTACAGAAGTATAGGTGTTGTGGTGACATTCAAGGTCTGTCACAAATAACAACTATAATGACGGATAGTGACCGTCACCATTTCATATCAGCAATGTTTTATCGTTACAAACCTTTGAGGGTCATCATTATTGATGAGTATATATGGTGTCGTTCGTTGACTGTCACCATTTCATATTTTGGTGAGGGTCAAAAAATGTCACCAAAGCTCATTGGTGATGGTCAAAAGAGCCTACGTAACCAAAAATTGATCGTCTTCATTCCATATGGATGTCAGGGCATGATGGAATCAAACCACCAACCTCCTGGTTATAAAGCAGGTGCTCTTCCATTGAGCTAGCACCCTTTAAAGAATTAGACTTTTAAAAATTAGACCTTGAAACTTCATAAATTGTAAATACTATAACTTTCAATAATTTAAAGTCTCGACAATATTTTACTAAACAAGAAAAGCAACATCGAAGCTACAGGCCCTTACCTAATGGTTATGGAAGTTATGAAAAGAGGGGGGAGGGAAAAATAATTATGTATAAGAGAATCAATATGTTCAGTTGAATACTCAATTAGAAGTGAAACCCTGAATACATTTGTAATCTATAAATGACCTATAACTAGCAAATGCACCAAATATTACAAAGGAAATGTCATAAGTGGATAGAATATGGAAGAAGAACATTGATGAAGATAGATGCAACATGTTATAGGTTGAGAGAAAGAAAAATCTCGATGTTGTTTTTGTCTTGTGTTTAGATATCTAAACTTATGTGCAAATGTAACATGGATCTCTAGAAACCATGAATGAAATATGATAAAATATATATCTATATATATATATATATTTCCCCTTTACATAAACCAACATGGAATTTGGAATTTCACAAGTCCGCACTCAAAACATGACAACAACCAATAAATAAAGAAATTGACTTAGACAGAAAGCAATAGCTTCACCTTCATTCTTGAGTTGATTCTATTTATTTGAATTTGACTTGTGACATTCTTTATCTGACAAGGAATCAAAATCATCACTAGTATTAAATTCATCCAACACAGACTTTACAGATCCCAGTGACATCTGCGTTTTTTTTGTCATGCCTAAAAACCATGGATACCCATGTCGATAGTAGAATAAGATGTGTGTCTGCTACTCATGAACACATTCCTTATTAACCATTTTTACCTGACAAAAACCAAAGAGACAACACAATATCGGCGTACATAAAATCCCCTACCGAAATATAATCATAAGTTAGCTAAGAAGTCTAAAAGATGTTCTTAATTAATAAAAGTTGTATTTGGAAATTTTGTTTCTTTAGATTTAAAAAATATTATGTTGTACAACACTTTTGTCTATTTATCCAGGCAATTATATCATAGCACATATCACACGGTAGAAATCTAAAGTACCTAAAGTAAAAAAGAAATTTTTTCTCAAGAAAAGAGATTTAGAAAAGAGCTTTGAAAACTATATGTTTGTCATCAAAGCTTTCATTTGTTTAACAACAAACTAGTTGGGGTTTGAAAATCAAAACCATTCATAGGAAATGAACAGGACAATGGCCAAAGTCACTTTCATACAAATAAAGCTAGAGTCACTATTGTCATTGCAAATAGCTGAAATTTGGGCAGTGGTCTAATAGTTAGAGCTTATTTGCAGGGAAGACACATCAATACCATCATTTTTTTTTCCACGGTCTATTGTGTCACTAGATCTAGATTAGATAGCTTATTACTATCAAGTTCTACCTTTGAAGTGTTGATTTTTGGCTCACCTTTTAAAACACAATTCTACCACTCCATTTGATTTTGTTTTGTCAAGAGAATTGATAGGACCTTCCCATCCTCTAGTTTACATCAATCAATAACCATCTAGCAATGATATAAAGAATAATAGATACACAACAAAGGCCAAAGATGCACTTGTTGTATACCTATGTTCTAGGAATCATCTAACCTTACTGATGCAAAGAGCTCACCCTTAAAAAATAGAAACCACATGGAATTGACAAAACTTTTTTAAATCAAGCTCCAAGTAAACCAATCAAAATATGAACATCCTTTTAATCAATAAAATCTTTGACTTAAAATAAAAGTGTCCTAGAATCGAATGTTATATCAACCATGTCAAGTAACTAACATCAAGTGAGAAATACAAGCCATGCATATTGGATTAGCAAAACAATTCATGTGATAAAGCTCAAAATCAAACAAATGACTTACAACTAAGAAACATGAATAAACGCCTTACAACTAAGACATGAGGTTTCCCTTTCAACATTGTCATTAAATAACTCTTATTTATGTCACATACCATTAAACTTTTTATTATACCAAGTGGAAGTGGTATTGTAACATTAACCTCTGATAGAGTCTGTGTCCACGACTCCTTCTCAAGAGCTGCTCCATTACTAGCATTTGGGGCTAGATAAGATACATGCAAAAACCATCAACATGAAAATGAAATCTACATCCTTGCAAAAAATGGGCGGAAAAAAATAATCCACAAATTGAAACAAACTGTAGGATAACTCATTCCCACAACATGATTATCCTGTCATGAACAATAAAAAAGAAATCAGGAGAAATGTAATTTTTGCCACATTTTGACAATAATTTCCTTTTGCATATTCTATGA
>APFE030746611.1:0-24575 GCA_000404065.3 Pinus taeda
GGATTGCTTTAGCGTTTCTTGAATGTGGGAGTAAATTTAAAATTAAAAAAATAATTTATACTTGATATTATAGCTTTATGTTAGTTTTCAACCATTTTGGGATAAAAATAAATATAAAAATTAATTTAGTTACATAGCAATGTTAAATAATTTTTTTATTTCGAAGAACTGCATTAAATGAAAATTTTTAAATAGAAGCTAGGGTGAAATTTTTCAAAACCAAAAGTTTAGCAATATGTTTTCAATTAAATTATAGATGAAAATTTTGGAGGGAAATATTTAAAAACGAAATTTTTGGAGAGAAAATTTTTAGCGAAAGTTTTTTGGGGGAAAATTTGGAGGAAAAATGTTCGGTGAAAAATTCTGGGGGGAAACTTTAGAGGGAAATTTTCAATATCTATGCTATAAATTGCCATTGGGAGAGAGTACATTTGTATCAATTGACATCTTCTGCTTGAAGGTAATGGATTCTTCTGATAGTGAATTTTTTTCTTTTTTAGCATCGACATCTTCGTCATGCAACAATTATATTCATTTTGATGAATGTAAGAGGAATTCTTTTAGTATGAATAGAGAGACAAATTTCCCACTTGGTCTTAATCGTAAGCATGATGAGAGAAGCATTGATGAAGGGCAGAAAAAAGAATTTCCACTGAATAGAGAGTCAATTTTTCCACTTCCTCTTAATCCTAAGGATTATGAGAGCACCAATAGTGAAGGGGGGCATGAGGATTTTCTAGAGTCAAAGTCTCCACATAGTCCTAATCCTAAGGATTATGAGAGAACCACTAATGAAGGGGGGGATGAAGAATTTCGAGAGTCAAAGTTTCCACTTCCTCCTAATCCTAAGGATTATGAGACCACCACTCATGAATGGGGGGGTGACGAATTTGAAAATTCAATGTTTCCACATAGTCCTAATCATAAGGATTATGATAGCACCACTCATGAAGGTGGGGATGAAGAATTTGTATAGACAAAGTTTACACTTCCGCCTAAGCATAAGGATTATGAGAGCACCACTGATGAAGGGGTGATCCATGTGGATAATTGTGGCCACTCGCCTATTCCACCTGGATCCCCACCATTGTTTCTTTCAGTTTTTTAGTTTCCTTATTTGTAGCACAATTTACTATTTTTGGCAGTTTTTTGGGCCCTGAACTTCCAGAGCCATTTTGACGCCCTAAACGAGGTCTTTTTGGAAGAATGGGACTGACATGGGTCATGTACCAAAGCTAATCACTCAAATGTTGTAGTCCTTGGGTAGATCTTTCTAACGAGGTATTGTGCGCATCAAACAGAGATTGTATGCCAAAGTTACAACCTCAGGAAGTTGATCTACCAATTTACCCAAACGGGGCCCATAGTTTGGTGCTTCATCTACTAAGGTTAGGTTTTTGGATATTTAGTTTCTCAATAATAAATAGGCCTTCGAGCCTCATTGTAACATTGTTCAGAGGCATGTAGCTGCCACATCTCTTCTCAGAGATAAGTTACCATCACCCGAGCTAGTTTTATTTCCATTCTATTTGTAAGCATATTTTAGTATTAGATATTAATGAAATGAATTGTTATTTCTAATGCATCTTTGTACTTATGGTTATATATGTAATTTGATACATTCTTTTTTAAATCCGGATCAGTGGTATCAGTGCGGTCTGCTCTTTCTTTGTTTTTATTTGCATGTCCCCAACGAGGTCGGGATATAAGGAGTTAGGGCTTGAACTAGTTGAACCTTTTCCAGACAAGCCTCACAAATCATGACAGCCTCTCATGGAAGATGAAAAGAAGGATGAGGGGGTAGGAGATCCTATCAGAATATTGCTCGAAGAAGCCGCCATGCGACAAAGGAACGCGATGATGGACAACTTTGTCTAGATCCTTCAGCAGCTACCCAAGGGCGATGCATCTACTTCCGACAGGTAGTCTGGAACCACCACACCCTTTAAGGTATAAGTTAACTTCGACATTCCCATAATTGAGGGTCAGATAGATGTAGACACTATAGATAAATGGTTAAATCTTCTAGAAGGATATTTTTTCCTTCATGATTTTTCTTGTCAGGAAAAAATCACTTTTTCACTTCTCAAAGGAACCCCCCACGTCAATGACTGGTGGGAAACCTACTGTGTGGAGAAGGATGAAAGCACAAACTCATTGTTCTCAGCTGTACCCACTTGGAACTCATTGTGGGATGCCATCAAGGAGCAGTACTACCCCATTGGGAGCTATGAGGATAAATACATAAAGTGTACAATGCTGCGACAGGGAAGGGCCCAAGATGTGATGGAGTTTACCAATGTTTTCCATACCCTTCCCATGAAGCTGGGTATCAATGATTCTGAGAAGCATTTTTTTCTCAAGTACCGCAATTGCCTATACTGGTACATCTAGAACGAGATGCAATTCCTAGACATCTCCTCATTTGGCACAACATACTGGTATGCCATCAAGATCGAGAAAAATTTTAAACATAAGAAGCGAGAATTTGGATCTGCAAATCCGAAGCAAGGGAAAGGTGCCCCTAAACTATAAAACAAAGGACAAATCCAAGGTGGGGTACCCAGAGACAACCCACCAAAGATGCAATTAAAGAACAATGCTGTGAAGCCAAAGAAGGACAAGGGAAAGTGGTGAGAGTTCCATAAGAGCTCCACTCACAATGCAAGTGAGTGTCGGATGAAGCAGTCACTAGTGGCCAAGTTAAAGGATTCAGAATCAGATGCATGTTCTAACTCTAAGTTAGAAATTGACAAAGGGAATGACAAAGGGAAGTAGATTATTGATGCAAAGCCCAACACCATTATTACCACCAAAAAGATCTAGAAGGAAGAAACCAAAGATCTAGAAGAGGAGGAGTGCCTCTTCCACTCCCAGATGTGGGTAAAGGTTTCCCCACTACAGTTCATTGTCGATAGTGGGAGCCATAAGAACCTCATTTCAGTAGAGGACGTGAAGTGGCTAGGCTTATTGACCATAGCACATCCACAACCATACACCATCGGGTGGCTTCACCAAGGACGACATCTTCGCGTGAGCTAGGAGTTCCTCCTTCCATACAACACTAAGCCCTTCATGTATTAGGTATTATTTCATGTTTCTCCCCTTGATTTTTGTGATGTATTATTAGGCCAACCACACATATGGAAGTGACATGCTGTGTATGAGTCAAGGCCTCGTGTTGTTATGGTTACTTTGGGAAATAAGTTGTATAGGATACCGGAGGTAGCACTGCCTACCGCCATCTCTTTGGTTACTGCAAAACGATGTAGTAAGCTTATTTCCAAAACTAGGAATTTTTTTCTTGATGATACACCCTATAGACAAGACCCCTCTACACGACAACAACAGATGGACAAGGTCATGGAGGAGTACAAGGACATCTTCACCTCTCCTGCAAGGGTGCCTCTGCACTGTCAGGTCAAGCACTCCATCGATCTGACCCTAGGTGCGCCGCTACCCAATGGACCAATCTATTGGCACTCCATTCTGGAGAATGAGGAAATCAAGAGGAGTTTTCAAGAGTTGTTTCATAAAGGTCACATCTATCTGAGTTCATCACCCTGTGGGAGCCCGATCGTGTTGGTAGAGAAGAAGGATTGGACTTGGAGACTCTGTATTGATTATCGGGTGCTGAAAACAATCATTGTCTGGACTAGGTACATGATCCCATGGATTGATGACCTTCTGGACCAACTAAAGGTGGAAAAATATTTCAGCAAGATCGACTTGAAATCAGGATATCACTACATACCAATCAAACTCTCTGATGTGTGGAAGACTGCCTTCAAAGCCAAGGAGGGCATTTTTGAATGGTTGGTTATGCCTTTTGGGTTGAAAAATTCTCCTACAACCTTCATGAGGATGATGGATGACATCTTGTGGCCATTCACCAACAAATTTGTAGTGTTATACTTGGATGACATCCTAATCTTCAGCCAGCGTTAGATCGAGAAACTCCTCCACGTCCGGTAGGTTCTCCAAACACTGTGGGAACATAGATTATCTGCCAATTTGGAGAAATGCACTTTTGGCATGAGCCAGGTCTAGCCAACATCCAAGTCATTTGGGATTGGCCAGCCCCAACCATTCTGACAGAGCACCGTAGATTTCTAGGTCTTTCCAATTTCTACCTCAGGTTCATGTTGGGATTCTCTCATATCACTTGGACCTTGAGTCAAGTCACCATGGGAGGAGTGAAAGGAAAATTATTTTGGTCTGGATCTCAACAGAAGGCATTCGCAAAGTTTAAACATTGCCTCTGCTCTAAAACAGTGCTCACTTTACTAGACGCGCAACATCCATTTGAGATCGAGATAGATGCCTCTGACTATGCTATTGGGGCAGTCCTTACTCAACAAGGACATCCAATGGCATATCACAGTGAGACACTTTCAGACACAGTCCAAAAGTATCCCACTTATGACAAAGAGATGTATTCCATTGTGCAGGCTTGCCAACAATGGAAGCATTACATTTTCTGTAACAAAATGGTCATCCACATAGAACACTGACCCCCAGTTAATACAGATGTAAGGGAAGTTTCCGAATGGTCACCATCAGAAGTGGTCCACATACCTACAACAATTCCATTTGATATCAAGTATAATAAGGGTAGCACCAATAATGTTGCAAACTACCTCAGTTGACCATCGATCATGGAGTTAACCACCATTCTCAACTCTTGTCAGAACGAGATTTCTAATTGTCCAATTCTCTACAAAAGCAACCCATAATTCGGCGATGCATACCATATGCTCTTGGAGTTTCAAAAAGTTCCAGATTTTAACCTCCAGCATGCCCTCTTATGCAAACTGGGACACCTTTATGTTCCTTCAATCAAGCGAGCTAAGGTGATTTGGGAAGCACACTACAGTCGGGCCGTTGGGCAATTTTGGATCAAGAAAACAGTGGTAGTACTACAAAAATATTTTTATAGGCCGAACCTTCGACAGAATGTCAAGAAGTACATTAGATCATGCACTACCTGTGCCATTGCCAAACTGACCATCAAGAAGCAAGGGCTCTATACTCTGCTGCCTACCCGTAGTCGACCTTGGGAATCCATCACCATGGATTACATGTCAGGCCTTCCTTCTACTAAGCATGGAAACGACTGTGGTTTTGTGGTTGTCTACATATTCTCAAAGATGGCCATTATGGTAGTCTACAAGAAGAATATCACAGCAGAAGCCACTGCTAAATCTTCTTTGAAAGAGTGTGGGTACACTTTGGGATCCCATAGTCTATCAACTTAGATCGAGACAGTAGGTTCCTCAGTACATTTTGTTCTAGTCTGTGGTCCATAATGGACACCAAGATCACTAAGTCCACAACTTTCCATGCCCACACTAATGGCCAGACAGAGCTCGTAGACAAGATGATCGTACACATTATGCACATGTACAACTCAAGGCATCCACGAACATGGGATGAGATGCTCCCCTATGTCCAACATAGCTATAACCGAGCTCTCCACAGCTCAACTGGCCATAACCCTTTTTAGGTGGAATTGGGATTCCAGCTATTATGTTCCATTGATATGGCCATACCATTTGAAGCTACTCGAGTAGATTCAGCTCATGTCTAGTGAGAAGTGGATAAGAAAAACAAATTCATTGAGCACATCCAAAAAATCCAGCAACAAGTCCATGTCATATTGGAGAAATCAAATGCCAAGTACAAGTCGCGACACGATCAACATCAGGTGCCACATAAGTTGTAGGTGGGTGACAAAGACTGGCTTCATTTGTAGAAGGAACGCCTTACCGGAGCCTATCGGAAACTTAGACGACTCTGATATGGTCCTTAGACCATTACCAAGGTTGTGGGAGATAATTCATTTGAGCTCAGCATTCCCACATTCCTTGGCTTGCACCCAGTGTTCAATGTAGAACACCTTCGACCATACTTCCCACTATTGTTGGACACATCAGACATTACAGAACAACTCACATGTACAGAGTTAAATCGAAATTTCATGGAGGAAGCCACAACTAATCATATCATGTACACGCAGATCAGGAACACCTGACAGTAAAGGATCCAACTATATCGAGTTGTTAAAGAAAACCAACTCATTCACCAAGTCAAGTGGCTCACCAGGGACCAAGTTTAGTAGAAGTTTCCACATCTCATAGAGGAACTCAACGCAATGGGGACCATTGCTTCCTAAGCGGGGAGGAATGATCCAGGTGGATATTGGTGGCCACTCGCCTATTCCACTTGGACTCCCACCATTGTTTCTTTCAGTTTTTCAATTTCCTTATTTGTAGCACAATTTATTACTTTGGCAGTTTTTTGGGTCCTAAATTTCCGGAGCCATTTTGAGGCCCTAAAAGATGTTTTTTGGTGAAATAGGGACCATCATGGGTGTCATATTAATGTCGATCACTCAAAAGTTGTAGTCCTTGGATAGATCTTTCTAATGAGGTATTGTGAGCATCAAACGGAGATCGTATGCCAAAGTTACGACCCTAGGACGTTGATGTACCAATTTACCCAAACAAGGGCCATAGTTTGGCGCTTCATCTCCTAGGGTTAGGTTTTTGGATGCTTAGGGTTTTCCATTGTTTCTCAATAGTAAATAGGCCTTTGATTCTCATTGTAACGTAGTTTATAGGCATGTAGATGCTACATCACTTCTCAGAGATAATCTACCATCATCCGAGAAAGTCTTATTTCCATTTTGTTTGTAAGCATATTTCAGTATTTGATATTAATGAAATGAAGTGTTATTTCTACTGCATCTTTGTATTTATGGTTATATATGTAATTTGTTGCGTTCCCGTTTAAATCTGGATCAAGGGGGGGATGAAGAATTTGTAATGTCAAAGTTTCCACATATTCCTAATCTTAAGGATTATGAGAGCACCACCAATGAAGGGGGGATAAAGAATTTTTAGTGTCAAAGTTTCCACATATTCCTAATCCTAAGCATTATGAGAGCACCATTAATAAAGGGGAAGAATTTTCAGAGTCAAACTTTCCACATATTCCTAATCCTAAGTATTATGAGAGCACCACTGATGAAGGGCAAGGTAATGATGAACAATTTCTAGTAAATAGGGATTCAAAGTTTCCACTTAGTCATAATCCTAAGGACTATGACAGAAGAACTAATGAAGGGGAGGATGAAGAATTTCCATTAACTAGAAACTCAAAGTTTCCATTGATTCCTAATCCCAAGGTTTATGAGACCACTACTGATGGAGGGGACGATGAATAATTTCATGCAAATGATAATTTGAGGATGAATAGGGAGTCATATTTTCTGCTTAGTCTTAATCCTAAGGATTATGTGAGCACTAGTGATCAAGGAGCAGATGAAGTGTTTCTTGCAAATGATAATTTTAGAGGCACATATGTGAATAGTTCATTTCCTCTAAGTGAGTGTTTCAAAGGTAGTCTTGGTGTTGACGAACTGAATCCTCCAAGGGCAGTTTTCAAAAGCGTAGATGTTGATAGTGAAGAATTTCCTTCAAGTGAGGATGTTAATGAATATTTTCCAAGAAATGACGGTGATGAATTTTATAACTATGTTCATCAGTATAATATTTCTCCTAATGATGATGGATATTCTTCTGCAAAGAATAATGAAATGAGGGAGATGTTGCAAGCAAATATTGTATCTAGGAGTAGGATTAAGGCTTTTCATATGAATCCAAATTGTTCCAGTTATCCAAGGGTTAGGAAAAAATGTCTCACAAGTAGAAGTTCTATCGATGATATGATTTCAAGTGAATTTTGTTGAAAGGATTGCTTGAAGCATATGGATTTCATGTTTTCTTTGGAGCAAAGGAAGAAATATTTGTCAATGAATAAAATCATGCAAAATTCATTTTTAGTGGGTTGCATGCAATCTACACTGTTAGGTTTTGATTATCATATTGGGAATGTATTGATCTGTAGAAAGGCTTTAAAAGTGTTCCATTTAATTAGTAATTTTCATTTGTCAAGAATCCAAGAAGACTAGCAAAAGGCCCTACATATTATTTAAAAGTACATTATAAAAGAGAGGTTGGACCATCAACAATTACTACAATGTCATGGATGAAATACTTATTTTCAAAGCATGGAGAGTGTATGCCAAATAAATACACAATACATATTCTAGATAATTTCTCAATACAAGAAATCTACATCTTATACAAAGAATATGTAGAAGGTGTTGTTGAAGGAGATGGTAATTTTATTACATATTCGTATTTTAGAAGGATATGGAAGAACGAATTCAACAATGTTCGTATTCCTAAGAAGACAAGGATGGGGATTTGAAGTACATATGCTTCTCTTAAATAAAAAAGGGATAAATTTCAAGGGGAAGAAAGAGGTATGCATTCATAACATTATTTTTATAGTTATCAACTATGACAATATATTTATTAATAGATTTCTTTTTTTTATTTGTACATTCCAAGAGCATCACAACTAGAAAAGAAGTGAAATACAAAAATTGTATGAGCATAGAAAAAAGTGTTATGATAATCTAAATAAATATTTGGCTTTGATAATTGATGGTATGTACCAAAAGAAAATAGTTTTGCCACATTTTGTCTGCACACCAGAAAATTTATAGGAAGAAAATTTTATTCAGTTTCACTTGGTTGGTTGTATGGTGTTTAATGGGAAGATGTTACCAAGGGTTTACTTCACAACTCAAATAATCATAATGATGCAAATATTACCATAACTATAATCCATGGTGTTCTTTTTCATTGGTCTGGTATTCTTCCTGAAGTTTTGTATCTACAATTGGACAACACAAGCGAGGAAAACAAAGAACAAGGTGTTTTTGGATATCTAAACATGCTTGTTCAATTGGGAATTCAAAAAAAAGGTAAGGGATGGTTTCCTTATTGTTGGGCACACTCATGACCATATTGATAAGATGTTTAGTCATTTTTCAACAACATTGAGGAGGAAGAATGTTGGGAGTCTTCCATCATTAATTGAATGTTTTAAGAAATCATATATTCGAGAGCCTATTTTTCATGTGCTTGAAGAAACTATTGACATGCGAAGGTTTATTCTGGGATCACATGGTGAGGAGAAATGCGTTGAATAACTTAATGACATTAGCCTCTAACATTAATTTCATATCAACAAAATTGATGACAAAACACTTATATGGGGCAAGAAGTGTTCAACTATTGAAGAATGGGGCCCATGATTAGGTTTAGCATTTTTGAAGTTCATTCGAGATCATCCAATATTTGCATCAAAGGTAATATTATTATAGTCATTTGTTGAACTCCATAATGCATGAAGGCATAAGAGAGAGATAAATTATTCTGAATGCATGGATGAAATAAAAAGATGTATTATAGATACATATGAGTACTTTGATGTTGTTGATTCAGTTTGGTGGGAGTATTTTTTTCAATGATCAAAGTGATATCATTTCAATATCAGGAAATCAATATACAATTTTGAAGACTCCATTTATTTGGCCTCAAAATATGCCAAATAAAGATAGGAAAGGCACATTGTTGAACAACAACAATCTTAGTGCATTATTAATTCTCAATAGGAAGATGAAAGATAAATCTATATTGGTTCTAGAAGGTCACATGCACAAAGTGAAGCCATGGAAGACCTTTATAGGGATTTTGTGTACGATGTTACGGAGGGTTTCGTAATAGCAGTATTAGGAAATGAATATCCACTTGGCTATCCATTTTGGGTTTCAATGTTTATAAAATTCATTAAAGAAAATGAAGTTATTACAACTGTTGAGGTACATTGATATGCCACAAATACCCACCCTTTGAATGGTATGTACAAGCTAGAGATGGTAGTTAATAAAAAATTCGCAGAAAGGGAAAATGAAAGGGTACAAATATAAATAGTCACTGCACAAACCTCTTAAAATTGGAGGATGTTGACATACTTGTCTATGACTTCAATTTAACAAAGAGAGGAAATCTTCACTTCAAGACCATATATATTTTGAAGAAGTTGCTACTAGGAGGAAAAGTATTCAGATAGGAGTCTATTGAACCTATTCGTAGATATAGAAGACTTTTGAAACCTGAAATGATGGGCATGTATTGTGACTCAGATGAGACTCTAGTTGATGAAAGAGAAGAATATGGGTCATCTTCATCTCCATCTACTCATTCATTTGAAGATGTAGATTCTAATGGTGTATCAGATCCTATGGATGATTTTGAATAAATGTCTAAGACATTTTATGTAAATGATGTTTTCATGGTAGCCTGAAATAAATATTTCAACTTCGATATGATCTTACATGAAGTTATGAGTCATTTATATGTTTGTTGGATTTAATGTTTTAATTATAAGGAATTCATGTCTCTAGAGATGTTTTCATGGTAACATGAAATAAATATTTTGACTTCCATATGATCTTAGATGAAGTTATGGGCCATTTCTATGTTTTCTAGATTATATGCTTTAATGTATGTGATATTCAATCTATGAAAGTTGATATTTTTGATTAAAAGTAAATAAATATTAGAAATTAATGTTGATTTTTAAAATTATACAGTGATATTGCCATGATATTATTTATTGTTATCATTTTGTATAAGATAGTTTCAAAATTGCTGAAATTTTAATGCCTCATTAAAAGGGACACTCCATTTTGATGGTTGACTTTTACATTTTTGTTGCAATAGGATAAGTTGTCTTAGGCGAAAATTTGAAAAGAGATATGGTTTTAGCCTTTGACATAAAAATTACTGATGGAATAATAAATCGTCCATTTACTTGTTCATCTTTAAAAAAAATATTTAGTCATAATTTGTCCATAATTTCATGGTCAAAATATGTTAAAAACTGAAAGCTTTTAATTACAAGGTTGAAAATTTGTCAAAATATTAAGGTTTTTTCTGAATTATGATATATTATCTTTAATGCTATGGTTGAAAGCAATTACAATTTCAAGTTCTTTTAGAGTCAAGATATTTTATCTTTAATAACGTAGATGGAAATTGTTGGAATTATTAAGATTTGAGACATGATATTTTATCTTTAACATCATGTCCGAGAATAGTTGGAATTTTTACAGTTTTTCAAAGTCCTGATATTTTATCTTTAACTCCATTACTAAACAATGTCAAAATTGTAACCCAATTTTTTTGTTATTCTAGAATCAACACTTATTTTTTTAAGGGTGTTATATTCATCCATTTTGCAAAAAAAAAAATGGTTTTTACTTCTATTTAAAAAAAATGTTGAAGATTTACCCGAAAAAAACATCGTTCTGGCATACACAATTTTCAATATTTTGGGTTGTTTTTTCATGTTTTTTTGGGTTTTTGGGCTAGAGTACATGTTTTGAGATAATAGTTCCCATTTGATCAGTAGTTATGTTAATAGTTCTCAAAGTTTCATTTTTAGTTCCGTTAACTCTGTTACACATCCTATAAGGTTCCCTTCACACTTGTGTTTCCCTAGGTACTAGTTTAATGGCAAAATCAATATCCATTTTTGGTGGTAACCTGGGAATTTCATCTGGAAAAATACCTTTGACTTCCTACACTACTACAAATTCAACTAAAGTGTTTTCCTTAGTTTCTTGAGACAATTTTTCCACCTATACTACAAACAATCTACAACCCTTTCTTGCACAACTTTTTATTTGTAAGGTTGACATTTGTCTGGTTGAGATTCATTTGGGTATCCCTCTAATTAGTTGCACCTCTCCTCATCATCGGTAAAAGAAACAATTTGTTATAGGTAAATAATGATTGATCTATGTTTTTCTAACTAGTCCATACCCCCTCACACATCATACGATCCTAAGGGTAGAAAATTCAAGTTCATTTATGTTTCCAATCCATTTGAATTGATAGAAGAATCCTTAACCAAGATAGTAATCTCCCTTTTTTCTAGTTCTACCAACTGAATATTAAATTTTTCCATGGTCATCTTACATATTTCACTATTTTGAGACTAATAGAGCTTAAGCCAGCTCCTAGACTTATTAAAATTAACATAGTGTGGTTCATAATGTGACATTATATTTCAATCATAGTAGGTTGGTGTTCATATTTTTTATCATCTAGGGCTACATTGATTATAAGGATATTTCTATCCACATCATTTACATGGAGGATTCTCGTACATTTTACAAACCTTGATTTCATTTGACAGTGTACAAGAAATTTGGAAGTAGATGAGAATCTCCACAACCTAGAAAATTCAATGGTTCTCTTTCTTTCTCATTTGCAGTTTTACCATTTAAATTGACTGATCTAGATCAAGGTGCAATTGAGTCTTATTCTAATTATTGTTCACAATAAAAGTTTTGTCCTAGTGATTGTTACAATAATTCATAATGGAGGAAAATATGAACCCTTTACTCCCTTGCGTAAATCTTTCATTTTTCTAATTTTATTGATATTTTGAATTATCATTCCTTTGCTTAGATTGTTGGTAAAATATTCGATCCTTTATAAAAATTTAATCTATGTTCTTAAGGTTGTCATATTCTATCTCCATTTTAATGGAAAGGGATAGAAAGTGGATTAATCCTTGAATTTTATCTTTCTCCTCACTGATGTATCACACATATCATAGGATATGGGTGAATTTAATGACTAATTCATACATGGTCATCTGAAAAAGCTTCAACTCATGAAACTTCTTAGCTATATATTCCTAATACCTTTCTATCAAGTATTTGTTCCTGAATTATTTTTGAAAATCTTCCCAGCTCACAATCATATGCTCTATATTATGCATAGTCTGAATCTCTTCCCACCATAAGTATGTCTTGCTTTGTAGCTAGTAAGTGGCCAATCTAGCTTTTAGATTACTAGGATACCCATGCACTTGTAACTATTTATTTATATTAAAATCCATGGCTCAAATGCCTCATCCAATTCACCATCATATACGAGAGGTCTAATATTTTCAAAATCTCCCTATATTTCTAACTTTTGTTTCTTCGCTTGATTAGGTAGTATCAGGGCACTATTGCTAACCTTTGTTTATATTCCACTTCATATTAACGTCTTATGGCCTCACCCTTATTGATATTTTGTATATTTTTCCTTTTGTAAGACTCCACCCTATCCTCCTCATCTTTAGTTGTTCCTATTATTTTCATATTTGGATTTCTAGTTAATCTTTTTATGATCCTCTGTTGATTAGCGCTACCTTTTAGCAACTTTTTGTTATTTGTTTTAGTAATAGCTATATGTAGTTTTATCAATTTCATAATATTTAATATCTCTTCTATATGTGATTATGCATCAACACATAGATGTCCCAAAACATGTTCTTCTGCATTACGATGTCATGTAGATGGTTCTTTCAAGATTATTATTTTCTTTGTTCCTTACTGTGTAAATAAAAAATTACTTTGTTAAATACTAGTTGTGATTTAGCTCATAGGCCTTGGTGTTGTAAACTATAGCTCTAATATGACATGTAATTGTCCCTCCAATCATATATATATATATATATATATATATTATATATATATATATATATATATATATATATATATATATATATATATTGCCCTATATTCCTACAAACTCAAATAGTGATACATTGTCGTTGGTATATTTCAACGAAAGTATTTCTTAGCAAAATTATCCTCTTATTACCTGGATTGATCTATCATTTTTGTAAAAATAATTGTTTTCTCTATATTCCCAATATTGTCTATAAGTGATCATTGAGACATATGGTTATAAAATATTCATATTGAAAACTATTATAAAAAATTTCCTAGATATTTTCGTTTGACCACATTACCACACTACTTTATCATCATGTTTGTTTTTAATTTCGAAATGAGGTGACATACAAACACACACACATATAGAGAGGGAGAGGTGGTTATAAAAATATGGGTTTGAACCTTGGACTTTGGATTTTATAATAACCACAAAGGCTTGTCTTCCCTATATGTCTCTTTAGTAATAATATAAAAAATTTAGCACATATTTAGCACATAGCATTCACTTGTCAAACTTATCCCATGTGTAAACAATGAGGTCCTTCTTCCTTTTGGGTTTTCAATTTTCTATGACCATTATGTTTTGTAACCTCTACCCTTCATGATTTACAAGACACTAAGGTTTAAGAGGCATGGCTCTATTTGCTATATCTGTGGTGTTTGCAAAGAGGATTATGACAAATCCATGTGTGTGAGCCACAAGTGGATAGTACTAGTCATTCCCCATGATCGAATAGTCAATGTAATTTGAAAGTATGATCAACTAGATTCACTACCCTTCTAGCCATCATTTGCACTTGTTTCTCCTCTTCGGTTTGAGTTTTTCATTGCTGAATGCCTAGGTTTTTCCTTTAAAAATTTTTTGTCCTGGCTTTGATGGCATGTTTCTCTCACTAAGCATTTAGCTCATAGGGGGACATATTTTTGTGCCACCTGGAAGTAGGTAATCCATACCACATTCCAATCGTGACATTGTCAATTAGTTTTCAGGAATTGGTCATGCTACTCTTAAACAAATGATATCCTCTTTGTCTCTTTTTTTATTCTTAAAATTTGTCCTTCTTTCACTAATTGAAATTTGTTGCAGGGCTACAGGTTTTGTCTACTTTGTTTGGGATTCCATTACCAAAGTTTTTCACTTATTTTTTTCCCGTTTAGAGAAAGGGGTTCCATTAAAATTCCCTATGATCCCTAAATATTGACTTCTAGTTCTAAAGTTCTTTGCATGAACCTTAGCCATTTTGGGGATTTACCTATTTTTTTTTATTCTCCCTTGAAACACATTAGGAAATGGTTGGATTTATTTACTATACTCATTTCTCTTCACTTAAAGAAGACTGTTTTCATTTTTCTTACTAGAATCTACTTAGGGCTTTTAGTATGGGTCAATATGAGGGTCTCTAACCTATACGCTTTTGGGTTATTACATGCCACGATTTCCAAAAGAAAGGAAAATGGTTAGCTCCATATTGGCTCTTAAGGTGGTCATTTATAACTTGTTTCTCAGGTAATGAACCATTTTCTCCTTCTTCTTATTTTTTATCTTTGGTCTCTTCTCTTATCAATAGATATCTACATTATCGAGGATTATTGGACATTTCTCTTCATTAGTTATGTGAAACTTCTATTATTTGGGTCAAAAATATCCATGTTTATTACTAATTCCTTTTCCTTTTGTCACAATTTCTTTGATGACAACCTTGGTTGGATTCACAGGGATAAGTTCCTAGTAGCTAACACCTAGATGGCTTAGCTTCACAATGGCCATGAGAAGTGTTAATTACCATTCGGTAGAATAGTGTTCCTTTTTTTACTCATATTTAGATTCACTATTGGCTCTAATTAGTTATTAAACGAAGAAGAGTTAGAGTTTAGGAACCCTCTTCATGTCTTGTTTAAAAATTATTATAGTACTAACTATGAAATCCAATCCAATAGATCTTAGAAGTATCACAGTTAATTAAAAAACTTACAAGGAGAAATTTCATAACCAAATCCCTTAATTGAAATTTTTGGTTTACTGTAGAAATTAGATATGACCCGCTAAGTGAAAACTCCTCCTCTTTTTTTCAGGTTTAGGGTTTAACCCTTCAATTACTTTGCAAGGTTACTTTATATGAGGGTTGTGACAAACCTATTATTGAGAAATGACAACAAGAAATTCAATTTAATTTGTCATTGAATTAGAATTGAATTCTATTCTCATAGAAACTTTTAAATAGTTAATTAAGTTTAATTAACTTAATTAGCTAAGAAATTTTGAGTTGGAAGTATTTTTGTAGTCATATATATGTTCTCCATATGTTTTAGGGGTCCTATATGAGTTTAAATTGAGCTAGAATTTAGATCACTCAGTTTACTGAGTTAATTTTAGCTAAATTAGTTCCAAATTGTTTTTGGAACTAATAGAGGACTAAAAGTCAGTTGGTGCACTAGTGCATCCATTAGTTTTATTTGAGTTAACTGAATATTCCCTCATGAGAAACTCATGCATATCAGTTAAGAGAAAGACCCAGTTGAGACTAGAGCATAGGGACATTGTACTATCAGTGTTATTATTTAATGGAGTGTAAATATCATGCATACATTAGAGATTGATCCTATGTTTCGATTTCATAGTTTTAGAAGCATGAATTCCCTTTAAATATGGGATATTAATCCTAGGAATTATGTAAGGGATTAGGGGCTTGGAGAGCTTCAAATTTGGTTAAGTGGTGGCCAAGAGATTGCTTGTGAGATGAGAGAATTGAGCATAATTGTGTGTAATTGTTCTATTGAGAAAACGCTTTGTGAGGTTTTGAGTAGTGGCTTTCCCCATAGAAACTTCTTGTGTTATGTGTCACTGATTTTTCTTCTTCTTGTTCATATTTTTTCATCAATCCATTGGGTAACGTTGGTTGGAAGTAGAATTATATTCTTGTATTTTCCTTTAGTACATTGAATGAGTTTGTGAATCTACATGATTTTCTATAGGTATTGGAGTTGAGAACAATATACTAGAGGATATTTCCAAGTTTTAGGTTTTGGGTTATAAGTGAAATTCGAATTTACAATACATACTTTAGGATCGGCAGATGGTGTTCTACGGTTTGTGGCTCGACTATGACTTGGAAGGCAGCTCGAATTTATAGCCTAGATTGACAAAATGGAGGCTGTGCTAGAGCATACTGGATTGAAGGAATTTGTTGATCAAGAAATTCCTAATCCAACAACATCGAATGCACAATATTTGGCCCAATGGAAGAAGTGTGTGGCGAAGGGGAGGTAGATAGTCCTTGAGGGAGTTCGAGACCACATTGTCTCAAGTCTACATGGCAACAAAACTTTGTATGCTATGTGGAAAAAATTGACAGACTTGTATCAGAGCAACAATGATGAAAGGAAGGTGGCACTAAAGTTTTGGGTTTTGGGTTACACGTGAAATTTGAATTCACAATACATACTTCAAGATTGGAAAATAACATTCTACAATTTGCAGCTCGAGTATGCCTTGGAAGGCAGCTCAAATTTTACACCATGGAGGAACGGAATGGAGGCTGTGCTAGAGCATAATGGGTTGAAGGAATTTGTTGATCAAGAAATTCCTAATCCAACAGCATCCAATGCACAAAATGTGGATGAATGGAAGAAGTGTTTGGTGAAGGTGAGGTAGATAATCCTTGAGGGAGTTCGAGACCACATTGTCTCAAGTCTCCATGGCAAGGAAACTTCATATTCTATGTGGAAACAATTGATGAAATTGTATTAGAATAACAGTGACCAAAGGAAATTGGCACTGAAGGACAAACTTCGAAAAATCAAGATGGAGAAAACGAAGACTATTTCAAAATACTTGACCAAGTTCAATCAATGTTGTGATGATTCTAGAAGTGTTGCAGTCATGGTTACCGAGGAAGATATGATGAGTCTTGATCTTCTAGAACTCCCAAAGAGTTGGCATAGTTATCTAGACTCTGTCACTAGTCGGGAGAAGCTACCAGATTGGGAACAATTGTGGTGAGATTTAATGTAGGAGAAGACCAAGGGGAACACTAGGGATGGATTGTCATCAAATATTGATGATGAAGAGAACTGTGCCTTAGAAATTAAGGCAAAAAATGGGAAAGGTAAAGATTCCCATTCTAAATCAAATTCTTATCATGGAGGTAAGAAGAGAGACATGATGAAACTTAAGTGATTTTGTTGTCATGAGATAGGTCCTTTTTATACAAATTGTTCACTCAAGAAGTCCAAGAAGAAGTCCCAAGGAGGAGAAATGGGTGAGCCTTTGTCCTCTCAATTAGAATTGGAATTTTCCCTCATTGCATGCATGGTGTCATCAGTTATGGAAAATGTATGGTACTTACATAGTGGAGCTTCATTCCACATGACTGGTGACAAAGAGTTATTCAGTGACCTTGAGTAGAAAGATCTCCAAATGCATGTTGAGATGGGTGACGATGGGAAATATATTGTTACTATATTGGGCATGATTTATTTTTAGAGGAAGCATGGGGCTTCACTCACCTTGAAGAATTTTAGTTATGTGTCTGGGCTAAAGAAGAGCTTGGTATCCATTTCCATGATTGAGGATAGAGGCTATGATGTGATGTTCTCAATAGGAAATGCGTTCCTTCAACACATAGCCATGGGTCAAGTAAAGAATATAAGGATTCGGGTGAAGAATCTCTATAAGTTGGAGGTAGAGTAGTGTGTTTCTTTGAGCGGAAAATAATAAAGGGTGCAAAGCTAAGACAATGGCAAGTTGTGGAACAGGCGATTAGGCCACTTCATATTCATGTCTTATGGCCTCACCCTTATCCATATTTTCTATATTTTTCCTCTTGTAAGACTCCTCCCTATCCTCCTCATCTTTAGTTCTATTATTTTCATATTTGGATTTCTAGTTAAACTTGTTATGATCCACTTTTGATTAGCACTACCAATTAGAAACTTTTTGTTTTTTGTTTTAATAATAGCTATATCTAGTTTTATCAATTTCATAATCTATAACAACTCTACTCTATGTGATGATGCATCACCACCTAGATGTGCCCAAACATATTCTTCTACATTAGGAGGTCATGTAGATTGTTCTTTCATGATTATTATTTTCTTTGCTCCTTACTGTGTAAATAAAAAATTACTTTGTTAAATACTAGTGATTTAGCTCAAAGGCCTTGGTGTTGTAAACTATAGCTCTAATATGACATGTAATGTCCCTCCAATAGAAAAAATATATATTTCCTTATATTCCTACATACTCAAATAGTGATACATTATCATTGGTATATTGTAATGAGAGTATTTCTTAGCACAATTCTCCTCTTATTACCTGGATTGATCTATCACTTTTGAAAAATACTTGTTTTCTATATCTCCCTAATATTGTGTATAAGTGATCATTGAGACTTATGGTTATGCAATATTCACATTCAAAACTATTATAAAAAAAAATTCCTATATATTTTCGTTTGACCACATTACCACATAATTAATTTATCGTCATGTTTGTTTTTAATTTTGAAATGAGGTGACATACAAACAAACACACACACACATAGAGAGAGAGAGGTAGGTGGTTCTAAAAATATGGGTTTGAACCTTGGACTTTGGATTTCATAATAACCACAAAGGCTTGTCTTGCCTATATGTCTCTTTAGTAACAATATAGAAAATTTAGCACATATTTAGGACATATCATTCACTTGTCAAACTTACCCCATGTATAAACAATGAGATCCTTTTTCCTTGTGGGTTTGCAATTTGCTATGACCATTATGTTTTGTAACCTCCATCATTCATGACTTACAATACACTAAGGTTTAACAGGCATGTCTCCATTTGGTATATGTGTTGTGTTTGCGAAGAGGATTATGACACATCCATGTGGTTGAGCCACAAGTGGATAGTACTAGTCATTACCCATGATCGAATGGTTAATTTGATTTGAAAGTGTGATCAACTAGATTCACTACACTTCTAGCCATCATTTGCATTTGTTTCTCCTCTTTGGTTTGAGGTTTCCCTTGGAGAATGCCTAGGGTTTTCATTTACAATTTTATTGTCCTGGTTTTGATGGCATGTTTCTCTAACTGAGAATTTAGCTCATAGGGGGGACATATTTTTGTGCCACCTGGAAGTAGGTAATCCATACCACTTTTCCAAAAGTCACTTTGTCAATTATTTTTCAGGAATTCGTCATGCTACTCTTAAATAAATGATATTCTCTTTGCCTCTTCTTTTATTTTTGAAATTTATCCTTCTTTTAATAATTGAAATTTGTTTCAGGGCTACAGGTTTTGTCTAGCTTTCTTGGGCTTCCATTTCCAAAGCTGCTCACTTATTTTTTCCTCTTTAGAGAAAGGGGTTCCAATAAAATTCCCTCTGATCCCTAAATATTGACTTCTATTTTATAGTTCTCTACATGAACCTTAGACATTTTGGAGGTTTACTTTTCTTTTGTTGATTCTCCCTTGAAACACGTTAGGAAATGGTTGGATTTATTTACTATACTCATTTATATTCATTTAAACAAGATGGTTTTCATTTTTCTTACTAGAATCTACTTAGGGCTTTTAGTATGGGTCAATATGAGGTTTTTCAAGGTATACGCTTTTGGGTTCTTACATGCCACCATTTCCAAAGGAAAGGAAAATCATTTAGCTCCATATTGGCTCTTAAGGTGGTCATTTATAACTTGTTGCTTGAGTAATGAACCATTTGCTCCTTGTTCTTAATTTTTCTCTTTGGTATCTGCTCTTACCTATTTATGTATATGTTATGAAGGATTATTGGACTTTTCTCTTCATTACTTATGTGAAACTTCTATTATTTGGTTCAAAAAACCCCATGTTTATTACTATTTTTTTTCCTTTTCTCACAATTTCTGTGATGACAACCTTGTTGGGATTCATAGGGATAAGTTCCTATTGGCTAACCCCTTGATGACCTAGCCTCACAATGGCCATGAGAAGCGTTCAGGGAAAATTTAGGGGCTAATATTCGCCCATGGGATAATTTTGTATACTTTTCAAAGAAAAAAAAAGATTCGCTAATTTCCAATTTTTTGTTAAAAAAAATTTGCCCAAATTTTATAAAATGAAATTATTTTACCCTAAAAATCGCCATATATATATATATATATATATATATATTATATATTATATATATATATATATATATATATATATTATATATAATAATAATATTTTTACAAAAATATCTCCAAACATTTTATATATTTCATCTTATGGACTAGTGGGATTCATCGAGGTTTCTAAACTTTAAGATAAATTTCCATCCTTGAAATTTTCCTTCGAAGAGTTAATTACCAGCAGGTAGAATATTGTTCCCTTTTTTTTTAATAATATTTAGATTCACTATTGGCTTTAATTAGGTACTCAAGGAAGAAGAGTTAGAGTTTAGGAACCCTCTCCTTCTCTTGTTTAAAAGTTGTTATAGTACTGACTATGAAATCCAATCCAATAGGTCTTATAAGTATGACAATTAATTAAAAAACTTACAAGGAGAAATTTCATAACCAAATCCCTTAATTCAAATTTTTGGTTTATTGTAGAAATTAAATATGACCCACTAAGTGAAAACTCCTTTTTTTCAGGTTAGGCCCTCAGGCCCTATCTCCAGTTACCTCAGTACTCATATATATATATATAATATATATATTATATAATATATATATATATCTGTATGTATTGTATGTATGTATTGTATATATATATATATTATATATATATATATATTATATATAATACATACATACATACATATCTATATATATATATATATATTATATATATTTATACTTCCACTGTGTAAAGGTCCCCTTTAACCCTTTCATTACTTTGCAAGGTTACTTCATATGAAGGTTGTGACAATCCTATTGTTGATAAATGGCAACAAGAAATTCCTGTTTAATTTTTTCTTGAATTAAACTTTGAATTAAAATTGAATTCTATTCTCATAGAAACTTTTAAATAGTTAATTAAGTTTAATTAATTTAATTAGATTAGAGATTACGAGGTGGAAGTCTTTCTATAGTCATGTATATGTTCTCCCTAACTTTTAGGGGTCGAGTAAGGGTTTAAATTGAGCTGGAATTTAGATCGCTCAGTTTACTGAGTTAATTTCAAATAAGTTAGTTCCAAATTGTTTTTGGAACTAATAGAGGACTAACATTTGTTGGGTATACGAGCAAAGTCCCACATTGACTAGAAGTGGGGAGGATCATGGGTATATAAGGATGGACAAATATCTCCATTGGTATGAGGCCTTTTGGGGTATGTCCAAAAGCAAATCCATGAGGGCTTAGGCCCAAAGTGGACAATATCATACCATTGTGGAGATATGTGGTGTCCAGAGTCCTTACAAGTGGTATCAGAGCCATGCCCCGAAGTTAGCCAAGTGGGTGAATCCTCGGAATGTCGAACGAAGGTGGTGGGCCCCGGTAATATCACGATGGGATCCGTGGATGAGCTCGGTTAAACAGGCGGTGTGCTCCGGATTCTTCATGGACGTGTCCTGGTCCCAACACGGTGAAGAGGAGTTGACCTGGGATAGAGCAAGCTCTCGAGGCATGTGGTGTTCCATGTAAGGCGTGTGCTTCCAAACGCATTGGAGCGGAGAAATCCTGGTTGGTAGAGAGTGGACGGATGGATAATCGTTTGAAGGGAGGCTCGATGGTCCTTTGTTCAAGAGGAGGATTGTTGGGTATACGACGAAAGTCCCACATTGACTAGAAGTAGGGAGGATCATGGGTATATAAGGATGGACAAATATCTCCATTGGTATGAGGCCTTTTGGGGGTAAAGCCCAAAAACAAATCCATGAGGGCTTAGGCCCAAAGTGGACAATATCATACCATTGTGGAGATATGTGGTGTCCAGAGTCCTTACAACCATGGTGTCCAATCCTGAATGGTCACTGGGAGGCTTAGTGAAGGATTAGACTATGAGTGCCTAGTGTAAGATCTAATAATCCACTTAGATTATTGATGTAAGTCTCATAAACCACTAGGAAGGGTAGCAATCCACTGGGGTGCTTGCTGAAAAGGGAAGGGATGATAAACCACTAAGTTTTTGTTGGGAAAGTTGATAGAAAACTTAGTGTTTTCTAGTAAGTTGATAAACCACCCAGACATTAAACTACAAACTCCTGCAGTGCTTGCCTTGAAAATAAATTTGATAAACTACCTATAATGTATACCCACACTCTTAGAACTGAGAAATACCCTAGCTGATCCTTGACTAATATTTCCCTAAGAAAGCATCCTCTCAAACCATGGATCTAACTCAGGGTTGGCCAACTACAATAAAGATGTTCTGTAGCTGTCCTATGGTTGGGTGGAGCGATGAAGTCCCTCCCTCCATTTATAGTCATTTAAATTAATTAGATAAGTATATTCACTTGTACATATGTTACATTGAAAATGGTAAATGATATTGCTATTTGTTAAGGCAATGAAAGTATTAGAAATATTGATGGAGGAATGTGATATTCATGTTTGTTTGATGAGATGTTATTCATCTATTCTCATGGTTATGAGGGGTTGGGAGGCCTATGTGTTTTTTGATACTTTACTAAGTTATAGAGCTATTTACACAGTTTGAATGAATTCTTGATGTGCTCAATTAACTGTTATAGTATGTGGATTCCATTGTTTAGCATGGCCATGAATATTTAACTAATTAAGGCTATTGATTGTCTTTATGCTACAATTTATGTTTCATTATTAGATATGACACTCTTGCATGAAATCCATTCTATGGCACGATATGTGCTATTAGGATTGAATTTATAGAGTAGTGTTAGCCATGGTTTGGCTTGTTTTCGTGCTTAGTGGTGGGTATGTCATTAATGCATCATGGAAATGCATAATGTCTTGAATGTCAGTGTGGAAGGAGAGATTCATTCCTATAGAATTTGGTGTTATGAGAAACACTTTTCTTTAAGGAAGGCTTGGGAAAGTTCCATGTAAATTCTTTAGAGTTTCCAAGTATGAATACTACAAAGATCAAGTTTGTATCTAGGTCAGATGCACAATAAGTTTGGTAGTTGCATATGGAAGTTGCATTAACTCTAATAAAACCTAATTACCTTTAATGGTGGATTTATTGTTAATATAAGTGATTAATTCTTAATCTCACGTCACACCTCTTCACCAAATGATACTTCCTTTGAACTAAGCACAATAGACAAAAGGTGCAGTGTCAAGGATTGGTGTATGATGATGGAAAATTTTGTGTCTGTGCCTTGTGTTTATCATTAGGCTTTGGTTAATTCCTTTTTGGACTCATGCATGATTAATAGAGAGAACGATGGAATTCCCTTTTGTCTCTAAATGTGAAAACATGAATTTTCATTAAGGGCTCAACCCTATGGGACCACTGATTTAGGTTGAGGTGGCAGATGCCATGAAGGTTGGGTAAGCTTGCATGGACACCACATGAGGATTCCATGGGATGTGGATCCAATAGTGTGGAAAGAACGTTGACATGTAAAATTGTTAGCTTGACATGTGGTAGGAGGGAAAAACCTTTTTGATGGCTAAAGGGGTTGGTTTTTGTATGACACATGGCACCACTAGAGGATGCCACATGGCAAGTTGACATTAGCAAGGTGCAATGAGAGTAATGTGACATGGATGTAGATGACATGGAATCTACGTAGGCTAAGAAGATGTCTAGATGGCGCTATGAGTGATGCCATATTATCTCGGATCTGTGCTTATCGGAAAATTCTTAAGGATTTTCCTTTGCATCTTGGCATGATTGACAAGAGGCACGACATCAACGTTGGCATTCAAAGACAAGAATTTCTAGTTCATGCTTTTCATCTAGTGCCAGATTTAGTTGACCCTTCATTGGATATGGGTGTGATTGATAGAAGGCATGACAAAGGATTCATCTTGTAGAATTGAGGCTTCTGCGATCCATCATAATTGTAAAAAGAGCTTCTGCATAAATCACATCAAAAAGATCATTGTCGACGCGTTTCGAACCAACCAGTGTGGTTCATCGTCAGGACGAGTTGAAGGAACAGATCAGGCCTAGAAAGTTAAATAGACTGAGCAGAGACTCCAACGGCTACCTAACGGCTATATTGGACTTGGACCTAGGTCATAATTATATTATTA
>APFE030746611.1:25119-58383 GCA_000404065.3 Pinus taeda
TGCAATCACATTGTCCAAAGTTAATTCCACAAACTTTGAGGAAGAAAAAATTTTGTAACCACATCTCCATAATAAGACTATGAAAACTAGATTAGTTAAAAATAATATCTTCACCAACCAATGGTCAAAAAAATTATATTACTTTTATATTATTTATTTGATATTAAAAAACCTTACCAACTATTTATTAAATAACAAATCATATGTATATATATTTTATGATTTACATATTACGAGTTACATTTTCTTCCGTAATTACAATGCCTTCCCCAATGTAGATAATAATATCTAGTCAATTTTATTAATTTTGTATTATAAACCATCTTTTTAATTTATATTATTCTATTCTATTGTTTGGTTGATATTAGAGAATCTCACAAACTATGTATTAAGCATTCAATGTTTTAGGGAATGGAAAAATTATGTTTATATCCCTAGCCATTTACTTATTGGTTATCACTTAGTCTTTTTAAGTGTAGAAATGAAATCTATCAAAGTTTATTGATATTTTATTAAATTTTATAAACATTTGCTTTATTTTTCTTTAAATTCACATCTTATAAAAGTTTTTATATATTCTAATTCTCTTTAAATTAAAATCTATAACTTTCTAGTAAAAAGAAAAAAAAATTCATCATTTATTTACATTATTTTTACCTATATCTATCTCACATATACATATGCTTAATTCAAACCTATCCATATTGTTAAGTGAACGTAATTCTTTTTATTATTATTATTAAATAATAATATTTTACTAATCATTTCAATTTTATATTATTTTGTTATTTATTTAATTCTAAAAAACCTAACAAACTACACGTTAAGCATTTAATAAATTAATGCATCACACAATTTTGTTTGTGTTTAACCGTTCACTTATTATTAATTATGTGATTTTGTTAGCTATATGTATATCATGGATATATTTTGTTATAAATTTCTTTAATACAAGTGAGCTTAATTTTTCTTTATCATTTTTTATTTTTACATGTGATTTAATAAAAATGTTAGGCTGTTTTCAATATTAATTTATTATTAAAAGTTGTTCCTAAATATTAGCATATTGAAAGTTGCTTTATTTAAATAGATAATCGTATTTAACATAAATTACTAGCCTTCAAATCTTAGTGAACACATAAAAAATAAGGAGGGGTATTTGTCACATGCCGTCTCTAAATGAAGTCTTAATGAGAATGGCTAGATGGCTACCATTCTTTGTATTCACCTTAGGCCATATTTATTACAAGTTGTCGAAAGAGGACCAAGCGAAGAAAGAGCTTTTAAATTTATAGCATGACATAAATTCCACCAATATAGATGTCTATAACATTTACTTTGACATTCATTCCTTTATCCTTTCTTCTCTGCAAGTGGAAGGTCATTGGGGTGCAAGTGGAAGGTCATTGGGGTTAGTGTGGAAACACATCTAAGGTTTTTTCAAGTCTATGGCATAAATTTAATTGAATGAAGAATAGTTTGACAAGGACATGCTTGTGTATATCTGCCGCCTAGTTGCGGCCATTGAGGCTAAGGAGAGACAAAACATTGTCAATGGCAATTAGGCCATCTTGAATTTGTTTGGTAGGCAACTATGGAAGCATAAACAATCCAGGGAGAGAGCCAAAGGTAGAATTGTAGAACATAATTCCTTCCTGGTTCACACACGCACAACATTAATAAGTTTATCTAGAGATATGGGAATTTCCTTTCCCCTTCCTCCCCCTCCTCCGTCATCTTCTAATTCGAAAGCAAATACTGCAGATGTGGAATCCTCGCATCATGGGTAAATACTTTCTAGCCTGACTCACCTAGAATATCAAGCCAAGAAGCAAAAGGTGGTTGGCGATTAAATCTCTCCTACTCCAATTGAGCAGGTGATGAACCGTACCATCTAGTTAGATGTTGAGGGCCCAACGATGGGAGAGTCCTCACAGAAGGAAGACGAATCATACACCAAGAGAGTGTTCATTAAATGGGAGCGTCCCCATGGCTCCCTATAGGATATGATGATCCTTTCATCTACCTGGAGTAATAGGAGCATGCTAGGAAGGAACAAGCTCTGAAAGGGAAAGGCTCCAAGGGAGCAAGTGCATCTCACCTAGGCCAAGACCGATGATGACAAGGATACACCCAAAAAATCATGCTATATTCCCTAGAGAGACACTCTTAGGGTATAATTTTTGCATCTCATTTATGTTTTAGTCTCATTTATTTTGTTTAGGTTTCATGGCTTAAAACTCTTTAGGAGACCATTTGGTTTCCCTCTCAAGGGAAACTGTGTTGAAAATGCAATAATAAAATAGAGCTTTGACTTTGCCTTAGTCAAAATAGATTAAAATTCGAATTTCTATTTCAGCAGAATACTTGGAGGTGAAATGGCTCTTGTCACTTAGTGAACTCAGTAAATTCGAGTCAGAGATGCTTGAGTTTAGTTCTACATGATTGATTTCTAACTTTTAGCAATATATTTAAGTTAAATTGAGTTATTGTCAATTTAACTAGTTCTAAATGTTAGAACTAATGGAGGTCAAGTTGTGGATGTGTAACTTCAACCACTCTCAATGATCAACTAGTTTTGCATGCCTATGATTCTTGTTTTGGATGGTGAATTAACTTCTGTAGATCAATAGAGTAGCTTCAAGTCTTGTGATTTAGTAAATTTCATGAGCAGTTTTGAATCTACACATTAATTTCTACATGGTATCAGAGTTGAAATCACTGCATAGAAGAGTTTTCAAAGTTTTCGTTGTAGGATATTCAAATTTGAATATCAATGTTCTAGGTTTTATTTAGGAATAAGAAGATAGCTTTCAATGGAATCAAGATTGATTATGCCTTGGAAGGCACCTCAAACTTTATTGCATGGAAGGACCGCATGGAAACAGTATTGGACGATAATGGGTTGCTAGAGTACATCAAGATAGATGTAGAAAAACCCCAAGCATCTGATGCCCATAATATTGCTCAGTTGAATAAGGATTTGGCCAAAGCGAGGAGAGTCATATTGGAGGGAGTTTAGGATGATATTGGCTTGAATCTCCATGGAAAAGAGACTATGTTCGTGATGTGGAAAGCATTGAAAAAATTGTTCGAAAAAAATAGTGACCATAGGAAGCTAGCACTCAAGGACAAGCTTCGAAGTATCAAGATGCAAAAGAACAACAAAATTCCATAGTGCCTGAGCAGGTTTACGCAATGTAGTGATGAACTTGGCGGGGTCAGTGTTAATGTCCCTAAAGAAGACTTGGTAGCTCTAGCCCTTTTGGGCCTTCCCAAGAGATGGAATAACTATCAAGATTTGATAAATGGTAGAGCGAAACTACTAAGTTGCGATCGGTGATGGTCTGATCTAGTGCAGGAAGAAATAAGGCGAAACACTAGAGACAAGATCTCATCCAAGGGCGAGGATGAGGATAAATTTTCCTTGGTTGGTGTTGACAGTGCTGGACTCACCAACATGTAAGGGGATCTCCCCGATAAGAAGTCCCAATTAGACCTCATACCATTTGTTGTAGGAGTCCCAGCAGTGAGTTGTATGGTAATGCCTTAACCGCGATTTCGCACAGAGGAAAGTAATATGTCTTTGTTGGTAGCAAGGGTGTGACAACTGCAACAAGCCAAGGAAGGTGCATTAGAGGTTCTAACACACGGGGGTTGAGATGAGTGTGCCTCTTGGAAACCTGTGATAGTAATGAGTTAAGAAGGAACACACGAGCAAAGATGCATCACAACATGGAAGGAAAGTTAGCTAGCAATCCAAAGTGATGGTTAAACCAACATCGTGTTTTAGAGAGATTCATATATACATACACAGAAATAGCTATACATGCATGTGTAAGCAAACATATACATATATCATTTAGAGTAGACAGATAGCTGAAATACAATACAATATATGCATGAAACATACTGGCTCTTGTTATATGAAGAAGTGCAAGTTCTAGTCATATAATACATCCATGTCCAACCACTAGTTCCGACAGCAGAATGTTACAGCCACAACCGCCTGCTACTCCAAAGAGATATACTAGCTCTGTGTAGTGGAGAAGCCAAGGCTCGTTACAATACTATCCAAGTTCTCTCTAAGATAGTCCTATCGGAAGCTTGGCTGACCAAAAGCCCTTACAATGAGTTATGAGGTTCTATTTATAGCAAAGGTTGGGGTGACCCTCGACATTCCCCTTTATGACAGTTCATTTACCCTCATGACTCTTCATCTACTCTATGACTGTTACATCCAACTATCGACACTTGAACTTCCACTTGATAAGACGTTGCATTATAATGCACATGTGCCCATGTGAGACAAAATGGCTTGAGCAAGCCATGCAAAACATCACTGACACTCGATCCGTTGTGATGAGACCAAATCTTTGACATGCTTGTGATAGTGAAGGTGGTGAGTTGATGCCAAGCTTGGTCGTCCGTGATGGTGCACATGTGCTCCATGGTGATATCTTGCTAAAGCGAACTCTTGCCTTTGTTGCATTCGGGCGCATTGGTGTGGCTCCTCAATCCAACTCGTCTACTAGCATGCGCATGGTCTTCTTGGGTGTTTCCGAACTGGAAATGCACTGATGCATAGTGTCTGTGTTGATCTTCTAGTGTGTGCTAGTGGTCATGCGCATCAACTGTCAACTTCATGTTCAGCTCTAGTCGGACTTGCTTCTTGTCTTTGCTTCAGTGAGTGTACTGAATGGGTGGGATCGCATGCATGCACATACTGACATGCATGCTGTTGAATTCCCTTGCATGTGATCAACAACGATGCTCACCATGTCTGCTCTGTGCCAGCTGCTGGGATGGATCTATAACTTGTACGGGCGCAGTTTCATCCATGAGTGCATGTTGCGCATGTTGTTGTACTTGTTCCTGCTGCAACTCATTCTCTCATATAGGCAGCTCCTGTTCTTCCTTGAGTTGCTACTTCAGCACATGAAACTCCTTTTCTATTCTGTTCTCTGTCTTCACGCGATCTTCATGTCCCACCATCACCTCATAGCCCGAGTCTCCAAAGTTGCTTTCATCACAAGTGGATTTGCTAGAGCTTGCATCTTTATTCTGCCTTTGTGTTGTCAACAACCTTCCTCTTGCATTTGTTGCATATGGTGTGATACCTTCAGCTGCTGTTCATGGTGCTGCTTGATATGATGTTGTTGTTTCCATATCTTGATGTCCTTATATACAAACAACTTGATGTCTTTGTGGGTAGGCAAGTTCATACACACTTGATCGATTGCATCCCAAGTGTGCTATAAATGGTGTCTTCGACTCTACTCTCCTGGAAACCATTGTACCTATGCTGCTGAGAGGAATATTAATACCTGCGATACCTGGATACATGGAAACACTCATGGCAAGAAATCTGTTAGTCAAAAACCAAATCGAACTTAATAATTGACTTGCAACATACTTGTGTGACTAATCATGAAGGTCGTGCAATTTCCGCTGGGAGGTCGGGAGACTGACTGGAAAAATTGCGCAAGGCACAGTCTAGGTTGTTGGGAGGCCGACTGACTGTTGGAAATGTGTGAATTCACAATCCAGCCTCACCTATTAAGGACTTAAACTGCCCAATGCACAATTTCAGTTAAGAGTGACATGCAACCAGCAAACTGCATTGTGCAGTTTCTGGGGCCAACAGGACACTGCCTCCAAGAATTGCGCAATGCAAGCCTAGAGGTTAGTGCCTAGATAGGCTTGCGTAATTTCTGGAGGGAAGGTAGAGCCTTCGATTCTGAAAATGCACAGTTCTAGTTGGGCAAGGCAACCCAGTCCGACCGACGGGTGACTAAAAACATGAGAAGCTTGAATGCATGGTGAGATGAGTACAAACAAGAGTGAATGATCATTCATGCAAACAACAAGTGTAGGATTCAGGAAATGGGAAAGCATGCATGCGTGTGAAGCGAGTCACAGCAACGATGACCATCCGTGAAAAATAATGTCATGCATGCAACAACAGTGAGATGCAAATGAAAATTGAAATGGTGCTAGTACAAGCTAGTATGTATCAAAACGACAACAAGCACTCACTGAAATCAAGCAGACAACATTCATATGAAGTGAAACACAAAAAGCGCTAGAAACGCAACGCAAGTCATGAGCAGTGAGCTTACCCCAAGACAACTGAGCTGAAAGTGCCAATGACTCCTAGATGCAATGTGGGATTCTAGAGTTGCAAGGTCGATGTGAGGAATGAGCTCTGTATCTTCCAGTTGATTATTTTGATAAGATTGAGGTTGTGACATGCATGTGACAATTCTAGGAAGAGCGACACTTGGTGGGAGGTTTCTAAAATTATCCTTGCATGCAACCTCCCGCTGCTAAAAGTAGATCCATGAATCAAGGGATTCGTTTGCATGATGCCTTGGGAGGAGCAGCCCATGCATGCAAGTCAGTTTTTCTCGGTCTCAGAGGGAAATGGTCAACTCAACTGCACATGCAATAGTCTGCTCAGTTGGGAGGAAAAAATGTGCACTTCTGGGAGGGCATTGGGCTAGCTGCCTAGAGGGATTGCATAATTTATAGGTATAGCAGCTGACTGCTACCCAAGATTTTGCAATTTCTGGGCTGAGCAACTGACTGTTGCCCAGGATTGCGCAATTTCTGGGCTGAGTAGTCCTGCTGGGAGGAATTGTGTAATTTTCTTAGTGAACAGTGACAGGAAAAATTGCACAATTCTGGAGTCCAATAGGATGCCAAACAGAACTACGCAATTTCTCAAGGGAAGGCTGGTTTCCCTCCAGAATTCCACATTTTCTTGAGGGAGCTGCTCAGCCTGCAGCTGCACCAAGTCCAATGAAACAACTTGTGAGGGGGCCGCAACAAGCTTTGATGGATAGGCTGTCATTTTGCAAGAAAACCACTGAAGCTTGTGTACTTGAAAAGACAAGACATGATGTTGTGAAAGGTTGGTAGGGAGGCTCCAAAATGAAGCCAAGGAAAATTTTTGAGGGTGGTTGTAGCCGCTACAAACTTGGTGACAAACTAGTAGAACTCCAGCGCTTTGAATGGACCTTGTTCGTGAAAAGAAAGTTTAACACATATGGAAGTTTTGTTTATTTATAAGTCCATCTTGGTTTCCACATTACTTGATTGTAAGATGTAGCATCTGCCAAGTTCTTGGTCGGTCGACACACATCCAAGCCAAGTCAACGCAGTTGTTTCAATTTGGGTTGAGGAGTATATGATGCACAAGCAGTATAGTCATCAGAGTCTTAGTTTCATCTCTGGTGTTGCTTCGCTGCTAGCAGGCCTAGACAATACTTCGACGAAGTCACACAGGAACACAAGCATGGCTCCGCTGTCAGCGAGCCTCGTCAGTACCCCGACGAAGTTACTTGCATCACCTCTCTGTGCAGGAATCCTTTCTCTTCTTTCACCATATTCATTTTTCATTTTTTTTTAACTTTTTTTTCATTTTTCATTTTTCATCTTCATAATTGTGCATAACACTTATTCATTTAAGAGGTGGAAGATGGATCCCAACTTATTGAGAGCATAACAGAATGTTCCTTCAGAGAAGTAGTTTATGTATACCTCTAACATGCTTGTTAAGGTTTTCTCCCTCACCTTACTCTACTTGACTGAGCTGACAAGGATTAACCCAAAAACAACTGACTAGAGTAGGCGATACTAGTTAGTGCACAAGTGTTGTGTTTTCACCAAGGTTCACTTTGAACAGTACGTATTTTCCATTGATGTATCATGGACTAAAGAAACCAAGTTATTGCATAAGAGAGTAGACAATAGATAACCAAATGTTGATATTTGTACAAGTCCTCTTGTACTTTACCTAACTTGTTTCAAGAGTCGCACATGGTCCATGTAAAACTAACCTACAGATAATAACAAGCAAACAAACCAACAAGAAAAGCAAGAAGCATAAGCAAATGTGGAAGGAAAGCGAGTAAGAAAACAAACAAGCAAACAAACAAACACACAAAGAAAGAAGCAAATATGAATGCAAGCAAAGATTACTCCTACTCCTAAGCTAACAATGGATGGGTCATATCACGTGAAGTGATACTTCCAATACAGCCACTGGCACATTGGTTGAACCATGTTGGTGAAGGCACGATCTGCGAACATCGCAGTTGCGCAAACTAGCAAGCATGAAAGATATAACGATGAATATGGACAAACTCCGAGCTTACAAGCGACCACATAACAAAGATGAGTGAAAGTGCATGGCATGCACTATGTGGAGCTACCATAGTGATGTGCTACATTGCGTGCAGATGTCGAGAGTGTGCGTTCTCTTGACTATGACATGCAAGCAAACGTGAGAAAGGTAGACCACTTACGTTGTGCATGTGTGCTTTCTGTGTAAGATTCCTCCAATTCATGATCGATGAGATCGTGTAATTCAAGTGGAGGAAGAAAAATCTCGGTGTTTGTTTGACCTTCATTGCAAGGAAGAGAGTGATGAGGAGCCTTGAGTGTTTCAACAATTTCTAACCAGAAGTGAAACCAACCTTAGGATAGTGAGGGCCTGACATAACCATCAGATCGGGCTGAAGTGCCTCGACAATCTATGGGGTTTCAACTTCATTGAAAAATAGATCATCGTAGACCAATGTTTTAGACAGATTAACAACAATTGAATCAACATTGTGATCATATGAAGAAGTAGAGAGATCACGACAACCAGGATCATAAAATTTAGGATGTTTGTCAACATCCTCATGATTTGATGAATTAGGCAGAGGGGTAGATGAGAAGAAAAGATCTTCACCCTTTGTGTTTTCAGAAATGACAGATGATTGATTGGATGAATTTTCGGGGGAAGATGTGCCCTCTCTGCACAGTGATGACAGATTGACATCTGACGTGTCCTGCGAATTATCAGAAGTAGAAACATCTTGAAATTGGTTTCATAGGGAAAATATGCAGTGGTAAAATCACAAGGGATGTTAGGATAAAGTGGATGAGGCGTGTCTGGAAGGGAGTTATCCTTCACCACGGGTTCTTCTTTAGATTCTCGCACACACTCATCCTGAATGATGGTGCAGGTTGGCTGCATAACAACAACTCCATCAAAAACTTGATCCTCATTCACAACAGGTGAGGAGTTCAGAATGGGAAAACACAAGACAATACAATTCATAGGATCAATAGAAAGCGAGGACAAAGTTTGAGGGAACAAATCCATGTGACAACCAACAAGCTTGCAAGCCAAATCTGCGTAGATCTCAAGAGCCGGTGGGGTGGGAAGATGTGATAGTTCAACAGATGTGTGTGCATGATATCCCACATCACTCCGTGGTGGTGGAACTATTTGATGAGGTGAAGGTGGACAGTCACTTGTGACAACAACTATGCATGCCTGTGATTGCGCAACTCCATCACCAAAGTGTGATGAGAAGGGTTCAAATATGCGAAGAATATACTAAAATCTCCCATAAATAAATTCCCAATCAATTTCATCTTCAGGAAATCGGTATGCAAGATTACAAAAGCATGCGTAAAACTAATCATCAGATTCATCGGGTGCTTTTCTTAATTTCAAAATTTCTTGATCGAGTGCCTTATGGTTAAAGTGATTGAAAGCACAGTATATCTTTGCGACCAGATGAGCAAGAGAATGAATAGATTTTTTGGGTAGCATGGCACACCACTGCACTGGGTGCCCTTGAAGGGTGTAGATGAACAACATGCAGGTCATGTATTCTTCAAATGTTCCATGTCTTTCGCGTGGGCCTACAACACCAATTGCGTGCCTAACCAAGGCTACATGGCCTCCACCATCGTATGTTTCATGTGACAAGTTATCTACGATATATTCCAAGATTATGAAGTCATTTCCATAAGACATACGCTCCGGAAGAGCAAATCTTTAATTAGTCGTGATAGACATGTAGAGATTAAAAATATATGTGAGGATTCAGCTTGTCATCTGGCCCTCCTTTTAGTGCCAAAATGTTGATGGTGTTGGACCTGCCAATATGTAAGGGGATCTCACCAGTAAGAAGTCCCAATTAGACCTCAGACTGTTTAGTGTAGGAGTCCCAGTAGTGGGTCGTACGGTAATGCCTTGACCATGATTTCCCATAGAGCAAGTAAGATGTCTCTATTGGTAGCAAGGGTGTGACAACTGCAGCAAGCCAAGGAAGGTGCATGAGAGGTTCTAACACACAAGCGTTGAGATGAGTGCACCCCTTTGAAACCTATGATAGAACATAGTTAAGAAGGGAACACACGAGAAAAGATGCATCACAACATGGAAGGAAATTTAGCTAGCAATCCAAAGTGATGGTTAAACCAATAACATGTTTCAGAGAGATTCATACATACATACACAGAAATAGCTATACATGCATACATAAGAGAATAGATACATATATCATTTAGAGTAGACAGATAGCTAAAATACAATACAACATATGCATGAAACGTGATGGCTCTTGTTATATTAAGAAGTGTAAGTTCCAGTCATACAATACATCCATGTCCAACCATTAGTTCCGACAATGGAACGTTACAGCCACAACTGCCTTCTCCTTTAAAGAGATATACAAGCTTTGTGCAGTAGAGAAGCCAAAGCTCATTACAATACTTTCCAGGTACTCTCTAAGATAGTCCTATCAGAAGCTTCGCTGACCAAAAGCCCTTACAATGACTTACGAGATTCTATTGATAGCAAAGGGTGGGGTGACCCTTAACATTCCCTTTTGTGACAGTTCATCTACCCTCATGGATCTTCATCTACTTTATGACTGTTACATCCAACTATCGACACTTGAAATTCCACTTGACAAGAAGATACATTACAATGCACATGTGCCCATGTGAGACAAAATGGATGGGGGAAGCCATGCAAGACATCACTGACACTCAGTCTGTTGTGATGAGACCAACTCTTTGAAATGCTTGTGATAGTGAAGGTGGTGAGTTGATGCCAATATTGGTAGTCTGTGATGGTGCACATGCGCCCCATGGTGACATCTTACTAAAGCAAACTTTTACCTCTGTTTCATTCGGGTGCATTGGTGTGGCTCCTCAATCCAACTTGTCTGCTAACATGCACATGGTCTTCTTGGGTGTAGCCGAACCGGCAACACACTAATGCATAGTGTTTGTGCTGATTTTCCAGTGTGTGCTGGTCGTGATGCACATCAACTGTCAACTACATGTTCAACTCCAGTCGGACTTGCTTCTTGTATTTGCCTCGGTAAGTGTGCTGAATGGGTGGGATTACATGCATGCACACAATGACATGCATGCTGCTGAATTCCCTTGCATGCAATCAACAACACTGCTCACCATGTCTGCTCCATGCTAGCTGTTCGGATGGATCTATAACTTGAATTGGCACAGTTTCAGCCGTGAGTGCATGTCGCGCTCACTGTTGTACCTGTTCCTGCTGTAAATCATTCTCTCATCTACACAACTCCAGTTCTTCCTTGAGTTGCTACTTCAACACATGAAACTCCTTCTCTGTTCCGTTCTTTGTCTTTGCACAATCTTCATGTTGCACTGTCACCTCATAGCATGAGTCTCCAAAGTTGCTTTCATCACAAGTGGATTTGCTTGAGCTTGCAACTTTGTTCCACCTCTATGTTGTCAACAACCTTCCTCTTGTGTTCGTTGCATTAGGTGTGCTGCCTTCAATTGTTGTTCATGGTGCTGCTTGCTATGATGCTGTTGTTGTCATATCTTGATGTCCTTATCTACGAACAACTTGATATCTTTGTGGGTAGGAAATTTCATAAAAACTTGATCGACTGCATCCCCAAGTGTGCTCTAAATGGTGTCTTCGACTCTTCCCACTTGGAAACCATTGTACCTATTCTGCTGAGAGGAAGATGAACACCTACGATACCTAGAGACATGGACACACTCATGGCAAGAAATCTGTCAATCAAAAACCAAAATGAACTTGAGAATTGACTTGCAACATACCTATGTGACTAATCATGAAGGTCGCGTAATTTCCACTGGGAGGTCGGGTGACTGACTGCCAAAACTACGCAAGGCACAATCCAAGATGTTGGGAGGCTGGCTGACTGCTAGAACTGCGTAATGCACAGTCCAGCCTGGCCTGCTGAGGACTAAAACTGTGCAATGTGCAGTTTCAGTCAGTAGTGACATGCAACCAGCAAACTACATTGCACAAATTTTGGGGTCAATGAGACATTGCCTCTAAGAATTGCGCAATGCAAGCCTAGAGGTCAGTGCCTGGATAGGCTTGCACAATTTATGGAGGGAAGGCAGAGTCTTCACTTCCATAAATGCACAGTGCTAGCCAGGCAAGGCACGGTCTGGGCCACGGCAACCTAGTTCGGCTGACGAGGGACTGAAAACATGAGAAGTCTGAATGCATGGTGAGATGAGTGCAAACAAGAGTGAATGATAATTCATGCAAACAACAAGTGCAAGATTCAAGAAATGGGAAAGCATACATGTGTTTTAAGCGAGTCACTGCAACGACAACCGTCCATGCCAAACAGTGTCATGCATGTGACAACAGTGAGATGCAAATGAAAATTGAAATGGTGCTAGTACAAGCTATTATGTATCAAAATGACAACAAGCATTCACTAAAATCAAGCAAAAAACATTCATAAGAAGGGAAACACAAAAAGCGCCAGAAACACAGCGTAAGTTATGATCAACGGGCTTACCCCAAGACAGCTAGGCTAAATGTGCCAAAGACTCTTAGATGCAATGTGGGATGCCAGAGCTGCAAGGTCAATGTGACGAATGAGCTCTACAATGTCTAGTTGATGAGTTTTGATAATATCGAGGTTGTGACGCACATGCCACAAATCTAGGAAGAGTGACACTTGGTGGGAGGTTTTTGAAATGATCCTTGCATGCAACCTCCTGCTGCTAAAAGTAGATCCATAAATCAAGGGATGCCTTTGCATGTTGCCTTGGGAGGAGTAGCCCATACATGCAAGTGAGTTTTGCTCAGTCCTAGAGGGAACCGGTTAACTCAACTACACATGCAACAATCTACTTAGCTAGGAGGAAAAAAATGTGAACTTCTGGGAGGGAGTTTGGCTGGCTGCCCAGAGGGATTGTGCAATTTCTGGGCTGAGCAGCTAACTGCTACCCAGGATTGCACAATTTCTTGAGGGAGCTGCTCAGCCTGCAGATGGACCAAGTCTGGTGAAAAGACCTATGAAGGGGATGCAACAAGCTTTGATGGACAGGCTATCATTCTGCAAGAAAATCACTGAAGCTTGTGCACTTGACAAGACAAGACATGTTGCTGTGAAAGGTTGGTAGGGAGGCTCCAAGATGAAGCTAAGGCAAAATTTTGGAGGGTAAATGTAGCTGCTACAATAGATGGAAAGGAGAAGAAAGGGAAGGGGATGAAATCCCAATCCAAATAAGATTCGAGCAAAGGGGAAAAGAATAATTTTTATTTTTATTTTTTTTCAAAATCAAATGCTTTCACTGACATGAATCCGGGCACTATGCAACAAAGTGTCCACACAAGAAGGAAAGCAAGAAGACCATAGGAGGAGCAGTGGGTGAAGCATTAGCTTCACAGTTCGAACTTGATTTTTCCCTCATTGCATGAATGACAAGCACAGTGATGGGTAGTGTGTGGTATCTCAACAATGGTGTCTTGTTCCACATGACGAGGAACAAATATTTTTTTCAGTGAATTGGAGGAGAAGGATCTACAAATGTACATCAAGATGGGAGATGATGGAAGGTATAGCACGAACGATATTGGTACATTTAAGTTTCAAAGGGAGTCTGGCTCCCCTCTCAGGCTCAAGGATGTGATGTTTGTACTGGGTCTGAAGAAGAATCTAGTTGCCATAGTTGTGTTGGAAGACCATGGCTACAATGTGATATTCAACAAAGGGAAGGCTTTCCTGAGACACATCGCCATGGGAAAGTGAAGAATATTTGGGTTCGAGTGAAGAACCTCTACAAATTAGATGTGGAAGACTGTGCAACATTGAGCACAAAAGTAGAGGAGGTGGAGAGCTGAGATGACAGTGAATTATTGCATAAAAGACTTGGCCATTTGCATCATGGAATTGTGAAGATCCCGCAATAGATTTCTACAGGCCTCCCCAAAGGAGCACTAGAGAAACGCGATACATGCAAATGGTGTACATTGGGGAAGTACACAAAATCCATCTTCAATGATCAGGACAATAGGGTGCATGTAATCCTTGAAAGGATCCACTCTAATGTCTATGGACCTTTCTTGACAGCGTCCACTTCCAAGAACAAGTATTATGTTATATTCGTAGATGATTTCTCATGGAAGTGATGGATCTTCTTCATGCAGAAGAAAGACCATACATTCTCTTAATTTGTTGAATTCAAGGAACTTGAGGTTCTGAATTCAGATATTCCTAGTCTTAATTTTCACGTTGTCTACATTTCAATTCTAGAACAGGACTCGTCATCAAGACTAATTTATAGAAGAGAAACGGGAGCAAAATATATGATCAAGTGAGTTGTAAAGTTGGGAAGTTGTAAGGGGCTGAACTGATATAAAGGGCTATTTCTGAAAATATAAAGATTTACTAAACTATAATTATTGTAAAGAGTTTCTACAGAACTATCTATTTAAAACAAAGTACGAATATTTAAGAAAATAAAACTCATGTTTTAAGTTTATGCAAAACTTCATATAATTAATTGCTTGATTCAATGATAAATACTTACTTGGTCTGCTTGCGAATGTTTGTTGTGGATGAAAATGTCCAGAACTCCTCTAGTTTGCTCCTCTTTACCAAAAGACCGAAACCACCCAACCAAACTGAGCAGAACCTCGCTACTTAGTCTAGTAAGCTTCTCAGTTGAAGCAGACTATTCCCTCGTGCCCAGAAACCTCAGAATAACCAGCTCTCCTTTTGTAGGTAACTCTAGTTTTCTTCTTCGGTATCCCCTTCATTCTTCCTTCTTTCTCCCATCCTCTTCTCAAACTTTTCCTTCTAGTTTATAAACTAATCCTTGGCGGTGTCCGTCCTTCCTCCCCCACCCACTGCTTCATTTCCTCATGACACCCTTCCCCTATCGTGTCATATCCTTTCCTTTTTCTGATTTTATTTTAATATAAAGGTTAGAAAAATATTTTATCATTAGTTTATTTTTTTATTATTTTATTCATTGATTAATATAATTTATTTATTAAAATTTATTTAATATTACTTTTATAAATAGGTCATTACATATTCCCCCCCTTTAGAAAAAATTTGTCCCGAAGTTAGAGTTTTATCTTATATGAATATTTATGATAGCAATTGGTACATTTTTCTTAGGATTGTGTATTGAGGTTAAATTCTTACTTAATGTAAGGCACTACAAATTTGGTGTTTTGAATACCTTAGGTTTATAACTTTAATGATCATGTTTTATTTCATTAGGTTCCCCAGCTATTTACAACATCATCCTATCCTTCCTAATCTCTTCCGCTCCCATCCTATCCGTCCTCTACTGGAGTATGTCATGGCGTCAGTTATACTGGCCTAACCATTTATAAAATCCAAGGATGACAGCGTCGGTTATATCGACCTAATCCTTAGTAGGCATCCGACAGTCATCATCACACATCTAGGGGTGTGTGACTCGCACAGTCCTCCCATGACTCCAGGTTTCGGAGAATACATTGTGGGAAACACCTCCACCCCTCCCAGTAGAATCAGGGTTAATACCCTATCATGGAATCTCTTTGAGCCTTAATTGTTTTGAGGTTTTTGTCATCATGCCATCATTTGGTAAAGAGGAATATTATCTGTAATCACAAACACTTGTCCATGCAAAATGTGCATTAACATATTCAAAACAAATAGCTTATGTATAATTCATGCATGTCAATTACAGTATAACATACTTTTCCTTACTCTATTCATGTCATTAACTTTCATATTTAAAATTTAATCATTCTTTGATTTCTGTCTCATCAATCATATTGATAAGCATAAATGAAACAAAACTATAATATCTTAATTCCCATCAGAAGCAAAATTACTCAAATATTTAAACTTTACTTTGATAACTATTATTTATTAAGATCAATAACATATTCCGTCTTGGTATCCATGTATTAGAGGAATTAACAGAGATTATGTCATAAAAATTCACGTTTATATATGATCATTTCAAAATGGTCTGAGTCTCTGATTTGAAGTAAAGAAAATATATACAAAACATGGTTTAAAGTTCTTCAAAATTGGCACAAGTTGGGGTATTTTTTACATATGACTTTTGTATCTTCCCAAGTAGCTGATCCAGGACTATACTTGTCCCACTGGACCTTAACTTGGTTTACCAGATGATTTCTGAGCTGTCGAACTCTACATTCCAGTTTACGTAATGGTTCGACCAATATGGTTCCTTTGTCCGATATCTACAGTTCCTTCCATTGAAGATTATGAGATTGATTAGCTATGTAATGCCTTAATATAGATACATGAAATACATTATGAACTTTATGCAAGTGAGGTCCAACTCTATCCATGACTTTAAATGGTCTAATAAATTGAGGTGATAATTTTGTCCCTTTTCCGAATCGGATAATACTTTTATTCGGTTTGATATAGATGAAAACCTGATCCCCTATTTCATACTTCCTATCAGTTATGTGAGCATCAACATAACTCTTTTGTCTATCTTGTGCCTCCTTTAACTGCTGTCTAATTTGTTTGACCTGTTCTTCCATTTCTTGGATTAATTCAGGTCCTATTATCACTCGATCTTCTAACTTGTCCCAACTTAACGGTGTTCTGCAAGGTCTGCCGTATATTGCTTCAAATGGAGGCATTCTGATTGAACTATGGTAACTGTTATTGTATGAAAATTCGACTAAGGATAAGTACTTTTCCCATTGTGATTGCTGATCCATAACATACATCCTCAACATATCTTCAAGTATTTGATTTACCCTTTCTGTTTGCCCATCAGTTTCAGGATGATAAGTTGCGCTTAGATTTAGTTGAGTTCCTAAGGCTAACTGCATGCAAGTCCAGAATCTTGAAGTGAATTATGAATCTCTATCTGATATAATATTCTTAGGTATTCCATGAAATCTGATAATTTCATTTATGAATACTCGAGCTACGTCAGCAACTTCATAAGTATCTCTTATGGGAATGAAATGGGCGCTTTTTGTTAATTTATCTACTACTACCAGAATGGCATTGTGTCTTTGAGAAGTAAGAGGTAACCCAGTGATAAAATCCATAGAAATAATCTCCCATTTGGTCATAGGAATGTTGTGAGGTTGTAAAAGACATGCTGGACGGAAATGATCTACTTTTACTTGTTGACATTCTAAACATCTTGCAACGAATTGAACGATATCACGTTTCATGCCCGACCAGAAGAAGAGTTTCTTGGTATCCGCATACATTTTCTTTACTCCAAGATGTGCACAATACACTGATATGTGGGCTTCCTTAAGGATAGTGTCTCGAAGATCCCTATTATTAGGAATATACATCCTTCCATGGAATCGTAAGATTCCATCATATTCTAATTCATATCCTTCAAATTTAGATTCTTTTGGCTTTTTACTCTCAAGACTAGATCTCACTTTTAAATACCAGCTATCTTTTATGAGATATTCTAGTACTCATTGCCTTAAGTCTACCTTGACAAGTATGAGAGAAAATATCTGAGGTCTTCTGCTTAAAGCATCTACTACTACATTTTCTTTTCCCTTAATATATGATATTCCAAAATCATATTCACTTAGGAATTCACTCCATCATCTTTGTCTAGCGTTTAAGTCTCTTTGAGTGAACAAATATTGTAGACTTTGATGGTTGCTATTTAAGTGTAAAACTTCACCCCATTAGGCAGTGTCCTCAAATCTTTAAAGCTAGTACTACAGTGGCTAAGTCTAAATCATGAGTAGCATAGAGTTCTTCATGAGACTTTAAATTTCTTGAGACATACGTTATTACTCCTCTATCTTGCATCAATAATGCACCTAACCCTTGTTTAGATGCATCAGTACATACCGTAAAATCTTTATCCATATTTAGGGACTCTTAAAATTGGTGCACTAGTTAATATTCCTTTGAGTTTAGAGAATTCTTTATTACATTCCTCAGTCCATTCATACTTAACACATTTATGCTGAAGGGTTGTAATCGACTTTGCAATTTTGGAGAATCCCTCCACAAATCTTCGGTAGTAACTTGCTAAACCCATAAAGCTTCGTACTTCATGTGCATTTTTCGGTATTGGCCATTCCATGATTGATTTTACCTTCTCAAGGTCTACTGAAATCCCTTCACCTAATATGATATGACCTAAGTAATGAATCTTTTCCTCAAAGAACAAAATTTGGATAATTTTCCATATAACTGATGTTCTATCCGTAGATGATCTTCATGCTCTTTCTCATTCTTGGCATAGATGAGTATATGATCTAAAAAGACTTGTACGAATTGATCAAGATATTTGTGGAAAACACTGTTCATAAGATTCATGAATACTGCTGGTGCATTTGTTAATCCAAATGGTACCAGTAAATTCATAATGTCCAAAACGTGTTCTGAATGCAATCTTAGAAATATCGCTTTCAAAAATACTTAGCTGATAATAGCCTGATCGAAGATAAATTTTTGAAAAGACAACAACGCCTTTCATCTGATAGAAAAGATTGTCAATTCGAGGCATATGATATCGATTCTTTATCATAGCTCGATTCAAGTCTTGATAATCTATGCATAATCTTAAGGATCCATCTTTCTTCTTGACAAAAATTACAGGAGCACCCCAAGGTGATATACTGGGTCGAATATGTCCTATATTCAATAGTTCCTTCAGTTGCATTTGTAATTCTTGAAGTTCTGGAGCTGTCATTCTATAAGGTGTTTTAGAGATTGGTTGAGTACCAGGTTTCAATTCTATTGTGAGATCTAGCTCTCTTTCAAGAGGTAATCCCAGTGGTTCCTTTGGAAATACATTCGGAAATTCGGCTAACACCAGATATTGTTCTAAGGATGGTCCTTTTTCTTTACTTATTTCTTGAATTACATATGCCTGACAACCTTTTCTTAAGCAACGCTTCATTTTCATTGCTGATATGTAGCGTAAAGATACTTTTCTCTTGATTCCTTGAATTTGGATCGCTTCTCCTTCATCATTTAGACCTAGAATTCTTTTCCCATAACAGTTTACCCAAGCTTGATGAGATTCTAGCCAATCCATACCTATGACAAGATCATAAGTTCCTAAGGCTGTGACATAAACTTTCAATTTAGTCGAATAGACCCCTAGGTCAATTTTTCATTGATCTACGCTTAAGTCTACAGATTAAAGTTCTCCTGAGGCCATTTCTACTTGTCTGAAATCATTTTGTCTGCGAGCTGCCAACCCACATTTGTTTAATGCATATGACGAAATGAAACTATCCGTGGCACCAGTATCAAATAAGATTTTGAGTTTTATACCATTAATAATACTTGAAGATTCCACTATAGTGGATTGATGTGTTGCTTGATCATTGTTGACTAATGCATGAATTCTATGATCACTTTGGGTATTTGGTATTGATTCCTTACCAGTCCTATGCAATATACCTGATGAAGCTTCTGGACAATCGTGTTGAAAATTTGGTCCTCCACATCCCCAACAATTAACCTATGTTGGTCCTCTTGAATCAGGACGTGAATTTCTAGATAAAGAGTTTTGTCCTCTTATGTTGCTTCCTTTCGAATTTCTTCCTCTATTAGCAGTTCCACGAGATGTCCATGGGCTGGTGTTTGATGATTCAGTGGCTATAGTATTAAATACCATGGGAGCTCTTGTTCCTACATTTATTGGGATAAATCTATTACCATAAGGTGGTCTTGAGTTGCCTTCCCTGAAGAAATTTCGGGGAGTATTTCCTGAAAATCCTGATTGTAAAGGTTCTGCTAGTCCTACATCCTTTTTGATTCCTAGATTTTCTTCTGCATAAGGGCCACATTCTACCACCTCAACTACTGATAATGGTTTCCACATGCTTACCAAGGCCTTGATGCGAGGATTTAACCCAAATATGAAGCGTTCAGCCTGACGTTCATCAGAATCTAAGTAGTGAATGTATTTGACAAGTTCCATAAACCTTATCTCGTATTCCTCCACTGTTTTATTACCTTGAACTAATGTATGAAAGGCTCTGGCTTGTTGTTGTTGAAAATATGGAGGTAAATACTTTGCATGGAATATTTCCTTGAAAAATTCCCTAGGAACATTATCCGTTGTAAGGTGTAGTTGTTTTTCTAGATTTCCCCACCAAATCAAGGCACTTTCTTTTAATTGAAATAAAACAATTTTTGTTTTTGGAAAAGAAGAATATTCTATCAATTTAAATCATCTGTTCATTCCTTCTAACCATGCCTCATCACGTTCTCCAGCTCGACCTCCTAAAAATTCTGGGAGTTTAATTTTCTGAAGCTCCCTAGAAATATCTTCCTTTGATCTTTTATACTCAAAATTCTTTGGTTCTGTTGAATTGGTTGCTAAGGGTTGAATTTATTCTTTGGTATTAGCCATGGTTGACCCTTTTAATGTTTCCAATAAGGCTTCCAATGAGTTCATTATCACGGTCAACTCCGATGATAGAGCGGTTGGCGTTGATGGTGGTGGTGGCGATGGAGATGGTGATGACAATGGTGGTGGCATTAATGGCGGTGATGCTACCTGATCATGTCGTCATCACTCATATGTCCTTACCATCATAATGATTCCTGTATATATAAAGAAAAATTGTAAAAATTTAAGGTATTCATTCAGATTTAACATATATTTTGCAATTTCGCATTTTCAAACGGGTATAGTTTTGCTATTTTTATCTGCTAGGCAGATCTTACTGGTACCGAGGTCAAGGAGGGTGGTCTCGCGATATCCTTGTCCTAATGTAGGGTTTTTATATTTTTTATGCACAATAATACGTTTCTAATGCATGGGTCTTTTAAACAGACACTTTAATCTTATATAATAAACTAGATTTCCTTCAACTACCATTTATTAATTAATTTAAAATTATACTATGTCCTAATGATTATAATAATCTAATTTGAATATAATTTGAAACATAATATTAATGTTATTCCTATGGTACTCTCCATGGTGGGTGTATATATAGTTATAAACTATGGTTGAAAACCTAACGACAATGAAATATATATCAAAGTTCAACAAACCATGGACCATATTTATATGTATTTAACTTATGGTAAAAGTTTGGTATATAAAATTTACATGTATCAAAACCATGTCAATCAAACTATATGGTAGATATAATATATGTTATTTATGCAATGGTAGATAACTTACAATATAAGACCTATACTATAGTCTTGAGGCGAATGAAACAATCACCGTCAAAATAGTGGCATGAAGCAGAGGTCGGAAAATTCATACTGTAAATAATTATATAAAGAAAGGTGAAACGTTGAGATTAAATGTGTCTCCTTAAATGGAACATACTCATATCTCTCCTCCATGCCATTATCGTAAACAAGAGAAGCATACCAATCATGCCAAATGACGTCTCTAGAAAGTCTGCTACCTGTCACTTTGTTTTCCTTCAACAATATTCTTATGTTAACCTCCCCATCTTCTTCCCTACTTAAATTGGTTTACAACACCATTCACCCCATTTGATGCGGAGTTAATACATGTCAAGAAACATCGGGGTTACAAGCGCGGAGGTGACACAAAGTAGATCTAAACCACTTGCGTGTTGAGTCCTCATTGTATCCATATTAAATCCTCATTGTACCTTATAAAATCTTTTAACCAAAACAGTTTCTACGCTGAGCCGGGAGGTTCGACCTTGGAACTTGCCCCAGACCTATTTAAAACGGGTGAAGACAAAAGGGAAAGCCTTTGTATTTGTACTGAGATCCTTAACAATCATACCAAAGAGGGGAAGAGGGTTATAATTTGCATAATCTACAAGAATGCACAAAATTCAGGCCATTTTTCATGTCTCTTAGGATTTCGGATTTAGGGATTTAGGTTGTTGGAAAAATTCAGGTTTTACATGAAGCTGCTGGTCCAGTCCTTACAGATTCTTGGTTTTCTCTAGGCACTTTCATGTCCTTGCATGTGAATCTACATCTAATTCGGCCATGTCCTCTCAGCATCCTACTCTATGCGGTCCCTCTTCTACATGTGCATTACTGATTTGTTTAGAATGCTCAAAGATATTGCCCTAAAGAAGGTTGAAACTCAAAGAAGGAGAATTCTCAATAATTCGGTTCCACTTCTAAGATTTGGTACCTACGACCTTGATTTTCTCTAATGAATGGCATCTAATGCCACTAAATAGGCATTGTATACACATGCTCTCAAACAATGCTTGAGTAACTCGATTTTTCCCCTTTCTTTTGAAGCAAATCTGGAATTGTTTGTGACTTCCTCGCAAGCACATTGAGCACTTTTCAACCTTAATTTATAAATCCTATGTCTAAGGTATGTGTTTTTTTTTTTGGCTGCTAATATTCACATATATTTTCCTTGAAAAAGTTGTCCAAGTTCAAGACTCAAACCAATGAAATTTTGAAGTAATTTACTATAGTTTCGGCCCTTATATTCAGGAAATTCTTTGAAGCAATACCATAACTTTCTAGGGGCTCAAATTCAAGGACCGTTCGAGGGCTAAGAGGCATGATAATTCAGAATGTTAGAGCAAGCCAGTTCAGACACTAGGCACCATCTTAAGGTTCTTGGCCTTATACTCCATGACTTGATTAACTTATTTCTTCTCTAGAGCAGACCATAATTGACTTAAGGAACTTGCATGGGCAGATCTTGAGATTTATCTTGCAAATTCATTTGAATTCGCTCACTATTCTGCTCAGCTAGAGCTCATTGTTAAGAATTTGTGGTAGTTGTTCTAGTGTCCTTCTAGGTACAAATAAAGTCATCAGTGCATATGATCTACCTTGAGGTTTTGATTAAGAATGGGTTTTTAAAGTATTAGTTACTTCTAGGGCCTGTAAGATCCCAAGGGTTTGAAAACCTCGCTCTGATACCAAATGTGAGGGGCTGAACTGATATAAAGGGCTATTTTTGAAAATATAAAGATATACTAAACTGTAATTATTGTAAAGAGTTTCTACAGAACTATCTATTTAAAACAAAGTACGAATCTTTAAGAAAATAAAACTCCTATTCTAAGTTTATGCAAAACTTCATATAATTAATTGCTTGATTCAATGATAAATACTTACTTGGTCTGTTGTGAATGTCTGCTGTGGATGAAAATGTTCAGAACTCCTCCAGTTTGCTCCTCTTTACCAAAAGACCGAAACCACCCAGCCAAACAAAGCAAAACCTTGCTACTTAGTCCAGTAAGCTTCTCAGTTGAAGCAGATTGTTCCCCCGTGCCCAAAAACCTCAGAACAACCAGCTCTCCTTTCGTAGTTAACTCCAGTTTTCTTCTTCGGCATCCCCTTCGTTCTTCCTTCTTTCTCCCATCCCCTTCTCAAACTTTTCCTTCTGGTTTATAAACTAATCCTTGGTGGTGGCCGTCCTTCCTCCCACACCTGCCGCTTCATTTCCTCATGACACCCTTCCCCTGTCATGTCATATCCTTTCCTTTTTCTAATTTTATTTTAATAAAAAGGCTAGAAAAATATTTTATCATTAGTTTATTTTTATTTTTTTATTAATTGATTAATTTAATTGATTTATTAAAATTTATTTAATATTACTTTTATAAATAGGTCGTTACAGTTACAGAAACCGACTAGTTCCAAGATTGATTTTATTTTAATTCTTATTATTATATTATTATTAATAAATTAACTATTTAATTTTATTTTATAAATTCTCTCTATGATACTTACTTTGTTATAAATATTGATTTAATGAATTATTATAACCTATTTTTTATTAAAATATATAATATACTTAATAAAATAGTTCATGATGTTTATTAATTATAATCTTACCTTTATGTTTATTGTAATAAGATTAGATTCTTTAATTTTTAATTTTAATTATATTCTAATTAAATTTCAATAGTTTTTATTATAGGTAAAGTGTTAATATATTACTTTAATATATTTTGATTATTGGATTTATTTAAGTTTATGTTATTGACTTAAGGTATTTTTAATTTGAATCTTAATTTTATTTAATATAAAGTCAATTTATTGTAATAAGATTTGATTTTAAAAATTGTGATTTTTTTGTTTCATTTTATTTTATTCTAGTTAAATTACAGTTTAATAGTTTATGTTTGTAGAGAAGTATTAATATATTGTTATATTAATATTTTGCTTCTTGTTTTTATGCCTATGTTATTGGCTTATTGCTAATGTATTTTAAATTGAATCTTGATTATACTTAATATAAAGTCATGATGCTATAATATAAACAAATTATTTCTTCATGTTGCTTAATATTATTTTATGGTTAAGATAAGGGTGGAGTTGGTTTATCCTTAGATAAGGTCAAAAAGGGGAGGAGGTTTAAAACAAAAGGCTAAGAGGGTTGAAATTCCAAAATAGGGGGCATGAGAGGGTGATAGGGAAATTTAAACCTTTTTCATTTCTATTGTGCAACAGTGAACAACAAGTACCAGGTCTAAGATCACTATAATTTTTAAAGTCTTTATAATATGCAACCTCGTCATGGAGAAAAAATCCACGCAACATGTTTTTTTACAAATGTCTTGCATGCAATCACATGCATGAATTGTTATTTTAAAATATTAATTAAATAATTTAATTTGCTATAGTCCTTGTAGTAACATTATTTTTACCCTTACAACTGCATGTTTGGCCAACTTCATAGTTTTTCATGAACTTTAGAATTTCTCTTGGGCAACCAATAGAAATTTAATAGTTTTACAATCACTTATATTCACTCATATCGCATCTTCTTTCATAAAAATTCGTGATAAGTAGTTTAGTTGCTAATTATATAATATTATGGGCAGAAATTTCATCATATAATTGTTTACTAACATAAAGCAATTGTCAATTGGAGTGATTAACAATTTCTAGGTTAATCACTCGATTATAGAGTCAAAGTTGTTTATTCTGCAACATATGAACCCATAGTATTGCATGTAATGAGGCCTATAAATAGGCTAAAAAATGTCCATTATGAAGTTCCTTTTTGCCAAGTAATAAATATATTACAATCTAGTATGTCCATTATAAAGTTCCATTTGGTCAAGTAATAAAACTATTACAATCCCATGCAGAGACAATGGTTGACACAATGGAATGTTATCCCTTCCCCTTGGTTTCAAATCCCATGCAGGCACATCTTTGACCTGTTTTGATAAGGCTCAAGGAGTAGGCTCCCCCACCCTCGTGAAGTCTCAACTCTTGCTAAGTCATAATTGTTGTGCGTGTTAATCTTATTAAAGACTTAGAATTTGTTAGTGACTAGATTTGAAAATATGAATTGTGATTTACTGATAGATTAATTTCTTAGGGCTGTTTTAATCCCTGCTATTTAGGAATACTTGTTATAGCACAACAAAACATGAATTTATCCATCTCATGCACAAAGAAGATGAAGGATCAAGTTGTGGAATGAACCACATGAATATGTATGAAGGTGGCAGGTGTATGCATATGCTAGGTTGAAGTTAGGTTGTTGTAATGCTTGATATTTAAGCATACATGTCATAGTTCGATAGCACATAGATATATCCATCTCAAGCATAGAGAGGATGTGGGATCAAGTTGTGGAGTGAACCACTTGGATATGTACAAGGGTAGTAAGTGTACTTTTATGCTACCTCAAGGTTTGGATATGTTGAATCTTCCATTAAGGGGGTATATCTGAAGTAATCACAAAATGTGAGATGGATGGGACCATATTATGATTAAAGAAGACATGTAGTTTCACGGTTGTGAGAATGTGTACAAGTCCGAAGGAGGTAGTTTAGTCTTTTAAGGGTTTTCAAGTGCAAGACACACCATGAGGTTGTGCAACACATGGCGGAAGACAAGAATGACAATGTTAGAGGAACAATGGTCATTCCTAGAGTTATAAAGGTAATAGCAACAATAATTAAAAAAAAAAAAAAAAACTTTGGAGATGAATTTTTTCAAAATACACGTACATGGGCAGATGATTGTAAGACTTAGTGAGGCATGTGCACCCTTGGTAATGTCTAGAATGATAGGGGGTAGGCGAGTTTTTTAGATTGGATCTGAATAATTCCCCCATGACAAGTTTAAAGGGGGATTGTTAAGTAAACTTGGCTCAAACGTAGAGTCAAAGTTGTTTAGTCTACAATATGTGATTTTCGAGCGCGTCGAATTTGTGACCCATGGTATTGTTTATAATGAAGCTTATAAATAGGCTAGGAAGCCTCCATTATAAGGTGTTGTTTAGCCAAGTAATAGATCAATTATGTTGTGATTTTTCTCCAATTGACTTTTTCCAGAATAAATCATGTATGTGATCTATGTGTTGCTAGTTTTTGTTTATTAATTATTTTTCTCTTTCATATTGTTTATTTCTGACAATTAATTTCTAACAATTCCTATACTTTGGTATTGTATATACATCTATCCTTACATTGATATTGATATGTCAAATATTAATAAATTTGAAAGCTATGTAGTAATTACTAAATTCCTTATCTATAAGGAAGTTGCATGTCACCCCATTCAATTTACTTCTACATTAATTTCTTTTTTATACTATTTGTTGAAACACATGCATACATAAGTTTAATAAGCTAGCGTAAAATATAATATTCATTACTATTAGTCAATCAAATTATGTTACATGTAGTTATTTTTTCTAATTGATGAAATTCACATCGTAAAATAAACTGACTAATTCCAATATTGACAACTTAACTTGGTAAAGACATCAGTAACATCCACAATATTCATATATGTAGCCAACCTAAAACTTTAACCACCTGGTTATAATTCATAATGCTAAACTACTAAAACTACCCACCAAATTATCAAATTTAATTTATTTACAATGATAAATATATTAATATATTATAAAAAAATCAAATAAATTAATTAAACTGATTTTTCACCTTCGTCATGGTTTAAACTGTTGTTATGGATAAGGTTTGAATTATTTTTAAACCCGTAATGTATGGTAGAGAAGTAAAGGAGCCATAGTCATTGCTTTTCATGACATTCCTTGTCATTCCCATATTCATTGATGCCAATTGTTATCATTATATTATAACAATATATGAGTTGCATTATCTCGACATTCAACGCTTTACACTATAGGCCCTTGAGGCTCAGTCTAGAAAAATACTTCTTATAATCATAAGAAGCATTATAAAAAACCAACCATCAACACTCCATAATTTGGTATGTCTCCAACAACTAGTGTCATATGTCTCTAGGATATCCAGCAAACAATTTTCCACTTAAAATAACACACCCTGAATTTCAACATCATATCCGAGAAAGTGACAAATCCTAATAGATAGGAATTGTGGGGATGAGTATAATTGTCTCCTTGTGTCTAGAATTGAGGATATGATGTCAACCATCAGGAGCAGCACTTGTTCTTGAGGATATTTTTGTCAAGGTTCGTAGCACCCTTCTTGCAGAACAAAGGGGCCCACGAGCATAACATTGAGGAAAAGGAATTATATTTTTTGGTGAAATTTAACTTGAATGGAGGTTTATGTTTTCAAAAATTAATGGTGAGTAACAATATATTTTGTATAATGTAAATGTGAGTGGTAGAATGAGAAATTTTCAAATCAAAATTGAAAGTAGAAATAGCTAAAATATATTTTTAAATTATATTTATATATTTTTGAAAAAAAATAATAAATAAAATATTAATTTAAATTATATTTAATATTTTAAAAATGAAATTAGAAAATAATTTTAGAGTGTTTTTTTCTAAAATGTTAAAAGAAGGGTTAAAGATAAGTTATGTTGTGATAATAGTCATTAGTCATGTGTGTCATACTAGTGATATTAATATGGAAGTGATGACATAATTAAAGCATAAAAAAATGTAGACCAAAACAAATGTTATAAGAAAAACATCTTCAACTTATTTTAATATTGTTATGCTTATATGCATAGTTCCCTAGTATTTTGAGAAGGTTACATAATTACTTGAAGATCATTACATAACATAATGATTTCCATAACTTCAACATAGTCAATGGTGGATTACTAAATTGGTGAAAAGGTGTGATGATAAAGCCCATACAAAGGTTCAAGTCTCACCTAAGATATACTTCTACTTGTATTCATGTTTTTTATACTCTTAATATTTATGACAATCGATGTGTCTAGGTGCAAGTCCTAGGTGAATTTGACATAATAGATACTCTCAATATTAACAACTTAGCCAAAATATTACATTCACAAGTCCACTTGCCCAATGTCATATTGATTGGAAACATCTATTAAAAGGCGATTCCATTCTAGTGATAAGGAAAAACCTTTAAAATAATCCCAATCATCCATTTCTTAGAAGATCAATGAATTGGGAATGAGGTCATGGAAATCATAATATTATTTAGGATTAAAGGATTTCAACTTCTTAAAACTATATAAATATAGGGAATTGGTCATTGAGTGTGAAAAGATTTAAGCAAAAGTGTTCAAATAATTTTAGTGTGTGTTGTACAACATATGTCAATTGTATGTAATAACTATAACCATTTGTATAATTTGACTCCTTGTATTATGTTGATGTTATGATATGCACTACTTAAAGGGTAGTTTTTTTGTCTCCCTTTTTTTCAATTTGGTCACTCTATTTTGTGTGGCATTGACTTAGTTCAATCTTGATAATGAGTTTAAACCTAAATTCCATTATTAGACTAGGCATCTCACTTAGGAAAGGCCCAAACTTTTTCCCTAAATTCACATGTCAGCAATTCAACAACTCAAAGTATAATAATATGTCCATATTTAAATTATGCCCTAAAATACCTAAGCAATATAAAAAATTATCCAAACTCTTAGTCATTAACATATCGACACAACATAACTAAGCATACCAAAGAAACCACAACATCACAAGTAGGCTAGCACCAAATATGAGTGCCTAAACTTTATTAAAATGAATGTTACAATGAAAATTACAAGAGTAGGTGGTATCCTATATAAAATCAAACATAAAGATAAAGTGCCAAAGAACTCAACTCCTTTCTCTCGCCACCACGCAATCCAAAAAAAACCTAAAACAACCCACAAGCATGCCTCTTATAGATCTCATCTCAATAAGTTCAAAAGATAAATCATTCATGTTTTCCAAACTATGAATTCTAAAGACCTTAATCTCCCTATTTAGACCACAACTCATACTACAATCCCCTAGATGAGTTGTAACTAAGTTGTGGCCATCCTTTTATATAAAAAGGTGTCTTACCTATTTGAACTTCAAACAATTGCTTACACAAGATGCCTCCTTAAGTCCCACCTCTCTTCACAAAGTGTTCGTTTCCAATAAGTGCACCTACCTTTATTTATTGTCATTTTTTTGTGGAATGATGAACTACTAAGACATTTTTTTTGTCCAAGCATGCCTTCTTATGTGTCATGTGATTTTCTTTCATGGAGTACTCATCTTTAGGATGCCTAATTTGCAGCAAGCATGCTCCCACCTTCTACGACATACAATAATTTCTAGGAGGTCCTAGAATAGTGAATTTATGAACAATATAAGTTATTTTCCCCCATAGTTCTAGTCTTTTTACCATTTCTCCTTGTCAACATACTACATACTTGTTGGTACCTCCACATCCAAGACTTCCTTATTACAATTGTTCCACTTTAACTATAACACTTCTCTATCATTGTATAATTCACCTACATGCCTTTATTGAGGTGACCATGTCCATAGTTTGGTAGGTAACCTACCATCCTTTGAAAGTATTCAAGTCTTTTAAGCAACAATCTCATGAAAGGCCATGCCAAGGTGACTCCATTCCCTTCATTGTGGAGATGCCTCCACCCTCTTTGACTTCATGAATAACCTTCAATTTTCCTTCTTCAATCTTTCATAGTGATCTGCACCTTGATGTTGTTAGATACAAGCTTCATAAGTTTACTTAATGCACCTCACTTCAATGTTCTCATAAATTAGGCAAGTTGTATGCCTATGTGCCTTTCAATCCACTGTAGTCAAAATATTTAAAAAAATATGGTGTGTTCTCCTAGAAGGGGCTAATTTCATGCATGAAGCTAACTCATGTGCCTAACTTCCATTTTGGTCACCTAAAATACAAGGATGACTAGGAACATGCCAATTTTTTCCAAGGTGAAAGCATTGGGATTTACAATCTTTTTGATCTAAGCTTTCAAAATGTCAATAATAAAATTTACCAAAAATAAATCAACTAAGGTATCAGTACTCTTCCCCTAGTTTTATGTTTCCAATAATGCTACCATTTCCTGACTTAATGCTCACTAAGACATTATACCTCTATAAATTCAACATTATTCCTATTTCTTGGCTAGCAAAACTATGCTCATGTACACTTATATCACCCATGTTATAAACTTGTTGGGTAATTAATCCAACTTTCACACCCAAATTCATGAGAATTCACTTCTTCGTGTTGAAATGGTTCAATACATGAATTTTTATTTACTAGACAAGTCCATCGAACATAGAAAGGTCACTAGCTATTCTCCAAAATTGTTCAGCTTTTTGCATACAACTCAACAAACCAAATGTCATTCAATAAGAAATATACCATACATGTCTACAACTAAAGTGTTGCAATCTATCCCAATGATCATTAATTATCTACGTGCACCCATGCACATGCCCATTTGCAATTTTGTCACTTCTACAAAGTGATCTCTGCAATTCTCACAAATTGCCCAAGTCACCAAGTCTTGCTTCTATCCTTAATAGCCGCAAAATTTGTTACACAAAATACTTCCTATAAGATATATTGCTTCATTTGAAGCTCCCACGTCATCATTTAACCATTGTACTTACTTTTCCCCCACCACCTTCCTCTTCAGAATAACCTTAAAATAAAGTCTCCAACAACTTGGTCTCCATAACATCAAAACTCCTTGCAATAGGAACTTGCAACTTCCATTATGAAACTATTTCAAGGAGCTTAACCAATTGTTAAGCCCTAGTGGAAACATGAGTTCTATCCCCTTGTTTTTCCAAGAAATTTAGGTGTAGAGTACTTAAGAGATGCTTACTTTATCTCTAATACTAGAGGTCACACATTCAGAGTCATTTCCATTTTTTCTATTTTGGTCACATTAAGGTTGTACACATTTCCTCACATTAGTCTTGGTGATGAGGTTAAGCTATAATTTGGTGATTATACTATGGCTTTGTCTTAGGGAAGGGCCAATCTTTTGTGTTATTTTAGAAGTTAACAATTCAACAACTTAAACTAACACAATGGGTGAGGGATGAATTATTTCCTAAGGTATGCTAGTAGCATGAACTCTTATCCTTAAACATTGTTTCCACATAACAAAACATCTCAAAGAAACCACAATAACATAACTAGGGAAACACCAAATATGGTTGCCAAATTTTATTAAGATAATTTTTAGAACATAGGTTACAAGGGTGGGCACCCTCCTACCTAAAACCTAACATAAAAGGGTGGGCACCCTCCTACCTAAAACCTAACATAAATGTAATATGCCAGTGTACTCAACTCTTTAGTCTCACCATTGTGTAATCCAAACAACCCTTGAAGCAACCTATAGATCAACCACCTACAAATCCCATCACAACAAGTCATGTAATCAACTTGCCAAGGTTACCAACTTATAAATGCTCAAACCCTATGTTATTCAAAAAAAAAAGTCACACTTCCCTCCCTTGAAAGAGTTTTTTCCATATGGAAAGGTGCATTAGCCATTTTCACCAAAATAATTGTTTACACAAGACACCTCCTCAAGTGAACTTGCAACTATTTGCACACACACCCACATATTTGGCCTAATGGTTGCAACCATTTTAGAAGTCATCCACAACCTGTAGGGCAGCTACACTAGTATTTTCCATCCCACCTTCCTTCAAAGAGTCTTTGTTACCAAGAAGCATGCTTCCCTTGACATAGCACCCTCCTTTCATGAAATGTTTAACTCCTAAGATGCTTTTTTTTTTATAGAAATGGGCCTTTTTTGTGACACACCAACTTATTTCATGCAACACTTATCTCTGGGAATTTGAACTTCTAGTGAACATGGCTCCACCTTCTACAATGCATTATCTATTCCAAAATTTCCTAAAATAATAAGGTTGTGAACAATTAAGTTCTCATACCAAACTTTCCTACTTCTTTGAATTTTTGCACCTTTTTGGACCACTACCCCTTTCTTGGCACCTCCAATTCCAACACTTCATTTTTGTAGTAGTTCCACCTCAATTTTAGCACTTAATTTTTGTTCCATGATGCACCTACACACCTTCACTACAATGATCATGCTAACTAGTTAGTAGGTTTCCCACTCTTCTTCATAAGTTTTTAAACCTGTGAAGTGGTCTCGTGAAAGATCATACCAAGGTTCCTCCACATCATTCATTATGGAGATGCCTCCATGCTCCACGACTTCACCGTGAACCTTTGGTCTTCCTTCTTTAACCTATCAAAGTGCTCTACATGCTCATCTAACACTACCAACACTTAACCTTCTTTCCCAACACAAATTCACTTTAATGTTATCATGACTTAGGTACTGTAGGTTCCGATATCAATGCCCAATATTTGTACCCTTCATTCCACTTCCCTCAAACCACTGCAACCACATAGTGGTGTTAACCCAAAAGGGGCTAGTTTTCCACATGACACCAAGGTATGTGCTTAAATTCCATTTCAATCACCTCAACTACAAGAATAACTGGAAGGATACTCATAATTCTTCAAATAAAATATCAACCTTAAAATTATGTCACTTATTAATATACAATATAAAATCAAACGTCGCTAATTAACATATAATATATAATCAAATATTAAATTCTGTACAAATTTTTGACTATTTGAAATAATATTTACTTTCACCCTTCATTTCATAATTTTTAACAAATATTTTTAAAAATATGTGAAAATCAAAACTTAAAATGAATAAATTATAATAAACCAACCATACTACATATGAGCTAGATCCATCTTAACTCTGGATTTACCTAGCACCAAAAGGAATCAAATTTCTTTTCACTCTAAAAGAGGTTTGCACCTCAAAAGATTTGATCCCACTCGACTTTCTATAGATCTGGAGTTAAGATGGATCTAGGTTGGTATCATATATATATAAACAATACCATTAGAAAAAACATGGGTTGTGAAAAACTAAAGCCCAAAAATTGTCAATGGTAAATTGACTATTTTACCTTAATTTTATTTTAATTATT